>NC_069455.1:2475037-2540037 GCF_026875155.1 Cherax quadricarinatus | reverse complement strand
TGCTGGCAAGAACCAAGTCAAGCAGGTATTTCCTCTAATTGGCTCTGTCACAAACTGCTTTAAAAACAATCCTGAACCGTATCAAGAAAGTCACTCGATTCTAAATTTCCTGTCGAATTGAAATCTCCCATTATCACAACATTTTCGTATGTAGAAGCCTTACGAATTTCATCCCATAGAAGTTTTGCCGCATCCCTATCAAGATTTGGCCCTGTAAATCACACCCAAAATTAGTTTTTCACGGCCCTCGAGAAGCTGTAACCAAACATATTCAGTGGCGGACGCTTCTAATTTTATATCTTGTCTAACACAACACTTAATTGTCTCTGACGTACATCGCTACTCCACCACCCTTCCTGTTGACCCTGTCAGTGTGGAATAATTTATAGCCTTGTATGTGACATTCAGAAGGCATCTCTCTTTCAGATTGAGCCAGGTCTCTGTTATAGCAATGATATCTATGTTTCCTGCACTTGCAATTAATCTTAGCTCATCTATCTTATTTCTTACACTCCTACTATAGTATAGTAGAGCTTAAGGGAGCTAGTCCTTGCTGCCCTCTGCTGTCTCCCTTTGTTTGCTGACATGATCTATTGTCTTTATTTATAACTTCATGATGAATGTCTTTTATACATTTACTGTTTACAACCCTAGTGCTGCAACCTGACTGTTTCCCACACACACCCATACCTCTATCTTCTATCAGTTTAAAATCCTAGGCATTTCAGCAATGGCCCTCTCGATTGAGTTTGCAAGAGCTACCACCCCTGCTCCAGAAAGATGTACACCATCCCTTGCATACACATCATGTTTGCCATAAAAGTTGTCCCAGTTGTCAATGAATGGGATTGCAAGTTTCTTGCAGTATCATGTCAGCCAGCAATTTACAACCAATTGCCCTAGACAACATTCACTGCCCACTCCCCTTCTAGGCAAGATGCTACATATAATTGGGACCCCTCCCTTAGACTTAATTAAATCTATAGCTGACCTGTACTTATCTAGCAGCTCTTCTCTCCTACCCTTCCCAATATCATTTCCACCAGCACTGAGACAGATAATAGCCTTGTTCCCATTACCTGACATGATATTATCCAACCTGTCGACTGATCACTAACACCAGCTCCTGGGAAGCACACTCTATCTCTTACCTTCTTATTCCTATTACAGAAGGCACGGTCCATATATCTTACCTGTGAGTCACCAACCACAAGTATGCGCTTACCTCCATTTGCAGGGGAAGTAGTACCTTTTACCTTCACTGGCCACTGAAGTACACTCATCCTGAAGAACAGAGAAGCGATTTCTACCTTCAAATCTTCTCTCTTAACTTTCCTTATCTTGATGCTCTTCCCATTACTGGGAACCAACTTGCCACTTGTAGTAGGTGCTGGACTGCAACCTCACGCTGGTAGCCGTTGCTCCTCCCCACCTACAGCTTCCTCGCAGCGAGAGAGTGCACCGCTGCTGGTAGCCTCATTCCCCTCACCATATCAGCCACCTCACACTCGCTCCCAACCCCATTGAGTGAACCTTCAGCCTCCTAATTTCCTCTTCGAGAAGCAAGACTTCCTCCTTCAACTCTCCAATCTCAATTTTTAGAACACTGCAAAAGCAAGCCATGGCTTTGTAACCGTCCACACTAATCCCCAAAGCAGCTCAGGCCTGTGACCTCACGTGACGACTGACTAGTGACCAACACTAACCTTGTGGAACACCGCTTGTGATGTGCCCCCATTCTGATTTCTCCCCATTTATGCAATCTCTTCTGCTGCCTATTTGTCAACATGAATTATATACAATACTGACAAGATGAAAATTAGACACATGTGCAACATCTGGGTATGCAAAAAAATAAACACAGAAACAGTACAAACCCACTCTTCATTGACAACGCCTCCCCCACACAGGGGGCCCCATCAGGCACAAACAGATCCACCGGGGGAAAAGGCATGCGAATATTCACGGGAGGAGTCAGGGGGAGAATAAACCCCCCAGCATTCTCCACCTACTCCCCCCCACAAAACCACGCACCCCCCACACCCGGGCAGATCTTTTTGTGCCCCGACAAGCCCACCGTGGGGGGAAACTTGTCAACAAAAACAACCCCACACTGCCTGGGAAACTAAACACCAGCATTTTAATTGATCCTTTATTGACAACGTTTCCCCCACACAGTGGGCTTTTTTCAAGTCACAAACAGATCTCCTGGGTGTAGTAAAAAGTTCGCCAAGACCGAGTCCTGGCACGGGTCCAATTTTGCGATGCCCTCTCTGGCCCCCGGGGGGGAAATTTTTTTCTACGGATGCGACGAGCGCTCAAGCACTTTCGGGTCATTTTCCTTGTGCATCTCATAACCGAAACACCATATACTCCTAACTTGGACATAGCGAGGAGGAGGATAGTCGTATAAAGGAACCTTTTTGGGTTCTTGGGTCCTGGTACACAGTGTGGCCGCACATCTCTCGGCCCCTCTTCGGGGGGAAAAAACACCCTAATGCCTGCGAAGGTTCATAACTTCGCACCCAGAAATAGTATTTGGGGGGCCGCTGGACAACATGCTGAAAATTTGGCCACCCTCCTCACCCTTTGTCTCCATCTCTTCTGGGGGAAAGCCTAACGAACCCGATGGATGGGGGTTCCCCCTGCGCTCGGACCACTTCTACATATGGGGGGGGGTTCCCCCCCGAGTCGCGCTCGTACCCTGTTGAGATGGGGTACCCCTAAGCCTCCCCCAAAATTTCATGGCCCTGGCACCCCCATTTTTGGTCTTCGTAGGCTGATTGGGACAGAAATTTCCCAAAGGGATGTCTGTTGTCCTTGGCTGCATCATTTTGCCGCCTTTTTCCCCAGATGCCAGCTGGCGGGGGATCCAGTTCAATGTTGATCTTTACCCGAACTTCAAGGCTGTCATTATGCTCAGGATCGAGGATGAGGTGAACTTTGCCCCTGTGGTAAATGGGAGAGGGCATTGATTGCAAGGTGGGAATCAAAAAGGAGACAGGCGGGTCAATGTCGTAGGGCATGTGACACTGCCTGCTGAATCGCCACCACTCGGCTTGAAGGACGTGCAGTGGTCGGAGTCGCCACCTGTTTGCCATGTGGTACAGTCCCCCGTGCTGCTCCTTCCTGTCAGGGCGACAGAAAAAATCTGTGAAATACAAACCCACATGTGCCTCCCTTGCCAGTGCCCTGCTTGTCTCAGCATGATTGCGAGGGGGGTTCCCCGACGTAAGAAAGGGGAGATGGAGCTGCATGATGCAACACGGGATCTGGGGGCCAGGGAGGTGGGGATGGACCCAGCAACAGGAAGGCCAATCAATATTGTATAGGGAGCAGCTTCCGCCCAGCGCACAAAACGAACGAATCCAGTATCCGTGAAAGGGGTGGATCTTGTGCCATGGTTGTCAATATCCGCTCCCCTTTTGGGTACCTTGCGCCTGTCAGAATCGTGGCCACTTTTCAGGCGTTTAGTGTCTTACTCTGTCCCCCAAGGAAGCCGGGCTCAGTCTGAGCATACGGTTGGTCCGATGGGGGCCCCCGCAATTCTTTCGTCTGATTTTGTACGACCTCCACCCCTTTTCCTGCCGCAAAAGAATAGCTAAACCGGGCCCCTATCAAGACGAGCCCTAAGCTTGTAATGTACAAGCAAGTAATCTTTGCTTGCCCCTGCATGTGCCTGCATGGCTCTCAGGCGTTGGTCTGAGTAGAGCCGTGACCTGACATACCGCCTTTCTGAAGGCACTTTTTTTCAATGAATTTCCCAAATAAGGTGGGGCCGTCCACTCAATTTTACCGAATAAAAATCTATCCGGATCTGGTCCCTTGAACATCTTTCAAAAGATTTCTCGGGCGAGACTTAGGCCAGTTCCCGCAAGACTGCGTAATTAGGGCCAAAACTCTCTGGCCTTCTTCTAAATTACCTTTTTTCCCTTCACACGAGTGCAAGATCATCAGCATAGCTGAGGGGTGTGTACCAAATGAAAGGGAAACTCACAATTCCTGCATAAGGATGTTAAACAATGTGGACTGAGCACACCTCCTTGTGGCGTACCGTTTTCCAGGGATTTAAAAAAAGGGAGTGCCCTGAAAGCGACACAGGCCTGCCTGCCCCTAAGGTAGGACTTACCAGGGGCCCGGGGCGTCCTTTTATTTCCCCCCGAGCTGTTTTGCCCGAAATTTTTGGGGGCTGGCTAGCTCAAATGCCTTTTCAAGGGCGGGTAGACGACAATACTGGTTTTTTTTTACTATCAGCAATCGGGTTTGTAGAGTGGTTTTTGCACTCGCTGTCCCCCTCCTTTGGTGAAGCCCCAAATATGTGATGAGAGGGTCCAATTTTCCCATAGGAGGCGGTTTAACACCCATCCTCTACAGTCTTGGCAAACAGCTGGTCAGCGTTTTGGGTCTCATACTGCCTGGGTCCTTGGGTTTGGGAATTTGGTACGAGGGTAGCTTTCCCATCCACCTGCCCAGCCCTGCAATCAGGGGAGTTTAACCCATCGATCCCCGGGGCATGTCACCTGTGTTCTTAGGGCACTGGGAGTTCCAATCCGTGGGTTTTTTCCATCACCCCTTCCGACTCACATCAGCTTGTATCGTTAGCTGGCGGTGGCAAAGATCCGCTGTTTTCGGATCCCCCGGGGAGCTGAGGGGAGGCCCCCCGGGAATGAAAAGCTCCACTAGTTTCTCAGCTAGAATTTTGTCAAAATGTTGAGGTCATGGAAAATCTGCATCTGGGGCCCACTGGGTGGGTTAATCTTGGTAGCGGGCGGGGGTTTTGGGACAAGTTTTGAGTAACCTTTTGCAGTTTTTCTAGTTCTTAGTGGATAGCGATGAAAAATTTTTCCGGGCAAGTGGTTCAGCTACTTTAAATAGAAGCCTTTGTTCGGGTTTGAATTGTTGGTTTAAGATAAGCATTTTCCGGATTCTTCGGTATCGATGTGTTTCTGGGGCGATAAGCTTGAGTTTCTTAGTTGATTAAATGGTTGGGGAAAATTGCGATTTGTAACTTCTTCACGCTATCCCACATAAAACATAAACACTGCGAAGGTCTACCATAACTTGTCCAATACCCGCCAAGCTACCCAAGACTCTATAACCCCCCCATGGATCCCCAGATGAAGCATTCTCCACCCGACCTCAACTTGACTATAAAAACCCCCGTACCTTTCCCCCCCAGGTAGACTTTGTGAGATTAAGACATTGAACATCTGGGGACTTTTTTGTAGACGTTTCGCCATCCAGTGGGTTATCAAACAAATTCTAGGACTAATTGAAAACAGTAGAACTAGTACGAATGAGGTAATCAGTCCCTCAACCCAGGATAGGGCGAAGAGCACCATAGTCGTGGGGGATTCTCCATTTTTGTACATAGTTCACGTCTTTAAGTTATGTCCTATTTTTTATGAAAAAACCCCGGATGGGGAAACGTCAAAATAAAGATACCCCGTGTTTCACAGTTTTAACTCATTTGTCGGGATTGTATAAACCCTTCGTACACAGATCTGTTTGTGACTTGAAAAAGCCACTGTGTGGGCGAAAAAATTGTCAATAAAGGGTCACATTAAACGCATTGGTTTTTTTTCCATAGTGTCGGTATTTATACCATTTATTCCCCCCACTCCCTCCGTGTTTACTTCTACATACCCAGATATTGTGACCTGATAAAAACCACTGTGTGGGTGAAACGTTGTCAATAAAGAATTACTTTACCGTTTCTGTGTGTATTTTTCCATACCCATTGTTGCACATGTGTCTAATTTTCACTAAATATTGACTTACTGGGGCCCTCAGACGCAACCTTGTGTTTGTAAGTTCGACCTGTGTTGTAAACTCGACCTCAGCCCGGGAACGTTGGAACGGTCAAATGAGATCACTTGGCTTATGAATAAAGGTCAGGTCACAATATTACAGGTCAACGCTTGTCGGAAATCTCTTGTGTCCTCGTTGTCACAGGTGCAATGCTTGACAATACGTGAAATCCTGTGTTGTTAGGTGGGTGTGTTTTTGCCTGGTTGAATATGAGGACAGAGGAGCACTGCATAGGCGCGCGCGCACGCACGCCCACACACACACACACACACGCACGCACACACACACACACACACACACACACACACAACACACACACAAAACACACACACACACACACGCACACGCGCGCGCACACGCACACGCACACACGCATTCAGGGGAGGGGATACGCAACAAGGGGACACAGTTGGAAGTTGAAGATCCCGAAGAAAACACAGAGATGTTAGGAAGAATTTTTTCAGTTACAGAGTTTTTCGGGAAGGGAATAGTCTGGGAAGTGATGTAGTGGAGGCAGGATCCATACACAGCTTTAAGAAGAGGTATGATAAAGCTCATGGAGCAGGAAGAGTGACCTAGAAGAGGCAAGTTAAAGTGGCGGTGGGCCAGGAGCGTAAATCGACCCCCACAACCACAACTATGTGAGTAAGCGCGCGCACGCACACACAATAGTGAACTTCAAAGCGCTTTCGTGATTTCTCACATTAAACAATGATAATGTGAGAAAGTACGAAAGCGCTTCGAAGTTTACTATTTTTCACAGTGGCTGTTTTGCAATACTGTGATCTTATTGCATAAAATATTTTACCTTCTTGATCTTCTGATAAGTATTTTCAGTAAAAAAGCGCGTTAACGAGGTCAAGCGTTATAAAGATAACGTTGTTAACGAGGTCAAGCGTTATTATGACAACGTTGTTAACGATGAAAACATCTGATATAAGAGGGTGTCGTTCTCTTGGCTGGTAGAGATCGTTATACACTGTTTTCATCTTTCTAACTGCAACAACTTTCCAAACCAGTCTAACTATTTGACAAATTTAAAAAACTTTAAACTAAAAAGGCAGAAAAAATAGGGAAATTTCCTGGCCTTGACGATTCCTTTTGATACCCCCCTAAAAACAAGATAATTCCCACAAAGTTACAACCCCGAAAAGTGAACAGTAGAAAGGGGTTTTACTTTTTCACAGCACAGCGGGGACACCCCAAAACCCCATTTTACACAGCTCAGTTTGCTCAACAACCCAAGCTTACGTTACACAGCCGAGTTTTTGACACGAACTGCAAGCAGGGGTGTTTGGGGAACGCAGTCCTACATCCATTCCTACCTGGAGCATCCCCCTTATTGAGAAACACTTAATAAAATACTCCTAGTTAATTACCAACCCATTACTTCAATTTTTATGTAAAAAATACATGGAGTGGAGGAAAGAAAAGTGTGGTGTAAACACTATCCCGGTATTGCATAAAACCCACTTATCCTTAACGCAAAAAACAACCCCACCGATCCTTTCTAATGAATCCTTCTACAAGGGTTTTTTTCTTCTTAAAGTACGTCAATCTTCGTTGACATCCGGGACCCAAATTAACCAAAATACGTTTTTCCAAAAAAACCGAAAAACCCGAGTTTTTTTCAAATTGAATGGCCACAGCAGCACCCCTGCAAGTTTAATTTGAGCTGATCTGTGTTCAATTTTGGAGGTTCAGGGTTCGAGCCGTGTTAGGGAAGTCCTTTTCTTCTTCTTCTTCTTTTTCTTTTTCTCCTCTCTCTTCTCCACACACACACACACACACACCACACACACACCTCTCCCTCCCCCAAAACATTTGCTACACACAAAAAGTTGCCTGGTGTCAAACCCATTTTTTTAGGTCTAAATTAGTAATCAGAGGCACCTTGACGGATTAAAATTCAAGATGGTTGTCAGGGCACCATGTCACCTGTAAACTTTTACATACCAGCATGAAAATATTAGCATTTTCATTAAAAAATTTTAATTTTTTTTTTACGTCAACAGAGATCACTTTTTATATCTCTGTTGGCAAGAGGGTTGATTTATATGAGAGGCAAGATGGGTAAAATTTAATGAAGGCAAGATGGGTACTGTTTTTGCTGCACTACAACAGTAAGCGGACAGCTTGCTTTAAAACCAGACACTTTTAAATAAAAGTTAACTTTAATTTTTTTTTTTTTTTTAAAAAATAGGAAGGCAACTAATAGTGCTTTTTTGGGTTGGGTTAAAATCAATCTTTCTTTATTTTTAGAAAGAAATGAATGAACATACGAAAATAAAAAAGATTGAACACTGCAACAGGCCTACTAGCTTATGCGAGCAGGTCCAATTCTCCAACGGGCTTAAGCCAACGCCCTAACCTATTCAGTCAGGTCACTTCACTTAAGGAAGGAGCACGGCAACTGACCCAGTAGCACAAGCTAGTCAGGTCCAACTCACACGCACTCATGAATTTATCTAACCTATATTTAAAACTACACAACGTCTTAGCTTCTATGACGGTACTTCGGAGTTTCTTCCACTTATCCACAACTATTACCAAACCAGTGCTTTCCTATATTCTTCCTGACTCGAATTTATCCAACTTATAGCCACTGCTGCGAGTCCTGTCTATGCTAGATATTTCTAGCAAGCTATTTACATCCCATTTATTTATTCTTGTTTTCCATTTGTACACCTCAATCATATCCTTCCCTAATTCTATGCCTTTCTAGAGAGTGGAGATTCAAGGGCCTCAGTCTATCCTCATAAGAAGATTTCTGATACATGGGATCAACCTTGTCAACCTCCTTTGTACGTGTTCCAGTGTATTTATATCCATTCTGTAATATGGTGACCAGAACTGTGCAACATAATCTTAATGAGGCCTAACCAAAGATACATAAGTTGAAGAACAACCTGAAGACTTTATTATACTTTTGATATGAAGCCAAGGATTCTGTTACCTTTATTGCAAACATTTATGCACTGTTATCTTGGTTTCAGATTACTGCTAAGCAGAACTCCTAATCCTTTTTCGCAATCAGTAAATATAAGATCGACATTATTAGTTTATATGTGGCAATATTCTTTTCCTGTCCAACATTTAGAACTTTGCATCTGTCTATATTAAACTGAATCTGCCACTTCTCCGACCACTGCATCAGTCTGCTTAAATCATCCTGGAGTGCTCTAATGTCCTATTAGAATGAATTGACGGCCTATATTGGTGTCATCAGAAAATTTGCTTATGTCGCTGTTTATTCCCTTACTTTGTCATTTATGTAAACTGTGAACAATGGGCCCACAATGACCCGTGTGGAACACCGCTTGTGACGTGCTCCATTCTGATTTCTCCCCATTTATGCAAACATACTGCTGCCTATTTGTCAACCATGCCTCTACCCAGGAAAAAATTTCCGTGTGCCTTAAGTTTCCTCAATAGCCTACTGAAGTCCATATACACAATACCATATTCAATACCATGATCTACCTCCTCCAACACCTTACTGAAAAAAGTTAGTAAATTCGTAAGACAGGAACGCCCTTTTGTAAAACCGTGCTGAGATTCATTAATCAATTAATGCCTTTCAAGATGGATGCGAATTGCCTCGGCAATTATTGATTCCATAAATATTCCCATTATGGAGGTAAGGCTAATTGGCCAATAGTTCGAAGCTAAGAACCTGTCACCTGTCTGTAATAGGTATTACATTTGCCATTTTTCCACTTGTCTGACACTACGCCAGTTGAAGTGATATATTGGAAAGATTAGCCAAAGGTATGCTAAATTCCTCTTTACATTCCCTTTAAACCCTTGCCAAAAAGTTCATCAGGGCCTGGGGATTTGTTAGATTTTAATTTTCTCTATTTGTCTGAGGACCAGTCAAGTTACCCCAACGGACAATTTATCCCGTTCTAATAATTTAATATTTCTGGAATTTTGCATAAAACTATAACCAAGGTGAGATGGGTTAATATTCGGGTGTGAACATAGAAAAGGAAGACCTCAGCTCCATTTTCTAAAGATCGAGACCCTTCACCAACGTACAAAGGAGGCATGTAGAAGGTAGAGAATGAGTAAGAGGTGAGAGGAGTGAAATTACCAACAAGGAATAGGGTTTCGGAGGTAGTGCAAGGCAGCTCACACCTAATCACCTGGGTATATAGTGCCCCAAGTACCATAAAAACTACAACTCCTTACTGATTACAGTAAAAACTCATACAGAACACAACACAAGGACATCTCGCCAGAAATACACCAAACCGTGTGTCAGCTAATATATAAAAAGATTAACAAACCACAGAATAAATCAGAAACATTGAATAAAAAAATCCTTTGACTATATATACAATACATATTAAGGCAATTACTGAATACGCAGCCCCAGCATAGGCACAAACCTGATCAAAGTACTGAAGAAGTTTGAAAGGACCAAAAGACAAGCGAGACATGAATTACAACATACAAAATCTCAAAGGAATTGATAGCTGATACGGACAGACGAATTGAATTAAGAGAACAAGGCCAAGGGGAGACAGGGGGACAATCTGTGCTAAGGAGGTCGGTCACAGTAAAGTCACGATCCCCCCCCCCCCCACACACACAACACAGTGAGTACACACACTACAAAGCAGACGGGATAGCACACGTGGTTTTAAAAGCATCTAAGGAGAAATTATGCTAATTCACATTGTGAAATTTTTTAAGATTTCCCTACAAAAAGTTAAGTTATATTAAAAGTACCTACAACTAACTTCCCGACATCCATAAAGGATCTTACTGTCAAAACATAAGAACTATTATCACCAATGCATCAGTATCACCTCTATTGTGCCTGTTGGGGGTCGAAACTTAGCTCCAGGCCCAGCCTTTCCGCTTTGCCGTTTATTGTCTTCCCCTCCCCTGGTAACTTCACCATTGAGGAGTTTCGCGAGAGTTAATCCCAAGCCCGGCCATAAGCCATGCTCTCTGGTGCTAGCCTGGTCAGCCAGGCTGTTGCTGCTGTGCCCGCTGCCCCACATATCAACAAGTCTGGTTGATCTCTTGCCACCATACCTGGAGATACCTGGAGAGGTATTACTACTGACCGCAGTAAACCGACGTCCGAACCACAGCCCAGCTGATCAAGGTCCTGGTACCTTTGGAACCCCACGAAAATTTTTCTAATGTGTTTTAGTGTTCGCTAGCATGTCTTCTAAAACCATGTGTGTGTGTACTGAGAAAGTCCCTGTAGGAACAAACGACTTCTCCATAAAATGTAAGGATTCAGTGTCACAAATTCAGCTCTCCATATCTGTGTCCAGTGTTGTATCCACTTTTATTCGACAAAGAAGCTAGCCACACAAGCGAAAAGTTACGAACAACATACTCTTAAAGAGCCTGAAATACGTTCTGCCAATTTGATGGTAAAAACAAACCATTAATATGAAAAATACCATGAATCGCAGTGTCTTATTTTACAAAAACATTCCAGAGGATACCTGAAGACGTTTTCCGGGAATCAATGCCCCTGCGGCCAGGTCCTAAACCAGACCTCTAGATGGATCAATGCCTGATCAACTAGTTTGTTATTGTTTGGCCGCATGCAGCCCAATGAGTACGAACGCACAGCCTGACTGTCAGGCACTGATGTGATGAACTTGTGCCAGCACCTCTTGAAGAGCGCCAGAGTCTATACATGGAAGGAGGGCGATTGAAGAGTTGTGGAACCTCTGACACACATCGAGCTCTCTCTGTGTACTCGATGCGACTTTGGCTTTTTAGTGGAGTTATTTGCATCGTTTACCAGTCATATGTTGTTATGTGGATGATGTCGGTATCAGTTTAGGGTTTGACCATCCATGATTTATCCAGGAAGTAAATAAGACCTTTCTTGCCTACGATTCCAAGAAAACAAATAAAGTAACTTAAAGCGTTCTGTATTAGTACAGATGCTTGATTCGGTGTATACGACAGTGAAAGGTCTCAGTACCTATAACTAAATCTCAATCTCGCCTGCATGAAGGTGGCCGTGCAGCATACAACATTATTCAGGGCCTGGATAGAACAAGCGACATTCAAGAATATCATGGTTGGATTAAAACATATCACTTATCTGAAAGTTCTATCTATCCAACACCCTGTCACTTTCCTTGTGGAGGCAATGTCAACATCATTGTGATTTCCTTCAATGTGAGATCTTTCGACTAATTACTCCTAAATCTCGCACATAGGACTTTTCCTCTATCGATAATCTGAGTTTGTCCTGTAACGACCATTAGTCTTTATTTTTAATTATCTTCTTCCACTGCGGAGCAATTGAATAATTGTGCTCGTTGACCATCAAAAAGGTGTCCGAGTCCACTGAAGACTTAATATATTATCCGCCTGAAGGATTCGTTGTCATCGACGGATGCCCTCTACGGATTCTGGTTACATTAGAAAAGGATGATAGGGTGCTATGATTTACTTTCTTGTTAAAGTCAGATATCTGAACGAGAGACCGAAGTGGAAGGAGTATGGAACCTTGAGGAACCCAGCTTTTCACGAGCAGCCTCCTCCTCCACTCTGTATACAACGACAACATACGCCTGTGTTCTAAATGTTCCGAAATTAAAAACCATTGTCCACTTTCTCCAGTCCATCCTCTTGCATGTCTTATTGTTCGCTACACACCATGGTGAACTTGTCGAAACGCTTATGCAAAATCAGTTGCAAAACAAGTGCAAGTCTCCTCACAAGCCACTGCACATGTAAACATTCCAGTAAAAAAACAGTACCTGGGAATTTAGTTCATCGCATGAGGGTTCGCATCTTGGTGCCAGGTTAAGCACTAAAAAACTACCGAGAAACTCGAATGTCTCTCAAATGACCTTATGAAGCACAGGTCTGTGGCCCAAAAGTACATCGACAAGTCTTTGCCGATCAGCCGGGCTGTGTAACGTTCACGTTGGACTACGTGCGGCCAGCTTTAACAGCCAAAATGATCAGGCCCTGATCCACTGGTCTTGGACCATGCCGCGAAGGGCGTTTAACCCAAAATAACCTCCAGGTAAGTAACTACATCTAGCAATTATCTTTGCCCGGCCTGAGTATTCAGGACTGTATCGTATGAACTACATTTGGTATTCTGGAAAAGCTCACTATATTTATATTTAATTTGTGGTTTTTTTCTTTATTTTTAAACCCTATATGTGCCTCAACATAACACAGGAGAACTGCAGCTGGATACTGGACCCTGCTAGGCAGGTCCTATCTTCCAAACCCCCCCACCTTCGTCACTGTATTACTGACCCAACCTAATTTTAAAGCTACACTTACCGTTTAACTTCGATGGTCTACCCAGCAGGTTTACCACTAATATATAAGATTACTGCTCGAACAGAATTTTACGCTATATCCTTTCTAAATCTAAAATTCATCCAACTTTAATCAAATTATTTAGAGTTCTTTCTTTCTTGGATAGAAGGAAGAGTTTTTGTTAGTAACTCTGGAATTATAATAATTGGTAAATTTAATACGGCTGAATCGCTCTCCAAGTGGCATTATCAAGCCAACATTGGCTGATATAGCAGCAGAGACGAAATACGTAACGTTTAATTGTTACTCTTGTGTCTTTTAACTAATATTTCAGGAAGTGTCCTCTCATAATCTAGGAGTATATATCCCTGTTCTCTTCCCTACTGCATTGCAACTGTATACTGTTTTATCTTCAATCCAGAGCTGTGAAAACAGTTTAAGTGTTTCAACTGCCACGTAGATTCTGCGTACCACCTGGGTATGTCCTTTTAGTGACTACATTGTTTTTTCATGTTTTACTGTCTCTGTAAATAAAAACATATTATCATTAACTAAGTATTCAACACCAACCACCACTATCAGCTACCACCATTTAGGCAGCAACAATAACGCACCTCACTAGTACCACCACGCCACGTCACCTGTCGACCTCGGCACCTGCAGATCAATATGGCCAGCGTACATATGAGGTCCGTGACAACTGATGACCTCCAACAAAGTTTCATTATATAAAAAAAATCGCACAACCTTGAGATAGTTTCTTTACAAACTCGTGGCAACAAAGCGAATTATATTTCAATAGTAATATAAATCCATGATTTCAAGAAGCGCTCAACCCACACAAGTGACTCAAAAGTTTAATACCTTTGAACTTTGACAAGGTTTCGAGAGGTTTCACACTCCTCGAGCCCGGCCATGAACCAGGCCCGTCTGGTGCTTGCAGGTCAACCAGGCTGTTGCTGCTGGAGGCCCGCTGCTCCCCCATAAACCATCACCGCCTGGTTGATTTGACACCTGGTGAAGATACTTTTTCAGTTCCTCTTGAAGCTTCTACAATTGTTCCAGCCATGTTCTGATACCTTCTGGTAAGATTGTGAATAGTCTGGGACCACGAATGTATTATACAGTGTTCCTTTATTGTCCCACCGCACCCCTGCCCTCACTGGCTTATTTTGCACTTCCTCCCATATCTCTCACTCCAGTATGTTGTTATGTCAGTATGCAGGTTGGAACAGGCCCTCAGACTTTCCAGGTAAGTATCTCTCTCTCACTTCTCCGCTCCAATGAGTATAAGTTCTAGACTTGTAGAGTTCGCCAGTCAATTTAGGTGCTTTGCAGTATTGTTCCAGCTCTGAAATTTTCTCCAGCCTTGACCGGCCGTCAGCACTGAGGCAATATACTAATGAGGGAGCACTAGCGATTTGAAAAGTGTCGCAATGGCATTAATTACCCTTGTTTTGAAAAGTTCTCAATACCCACCTCTCATCTTCCTGGCTGTCGTGATCTTTGTTTTGTTATGTCTTTCAAAGAAAGGTCAGCTGACAAATTATTCCCGAAAAAAGTCTTTTAGGTGATCCTTTCGTATATTTTTGGTGACCACCCTCTTGAGTTTAGTATACAGTGCACCCTTTCGAGTTCTTCCGCTTTTCATACTAAGCAGCTGGAACTTACACCATGAACGTCATGTAGTTCTCTTCTCCACTGCACCACTGAAAACCCGTGTTTGTCGTGCTTATTTTAGTGTCATCTCAAATGATGATACCAATGTGTGATGGGTGCTTTTATCTTTCTGCTAAAAGGATGAGAAACAGCAAGGTGCTAGTACGGTGGCCTTGGGAACTGGAGCATTTTACCACGCTGATGCTGGAGAGCCTTGATCATCCTGTCTACTAAATGAAGCTGAATCCCTTATTTAATCAAGCAGTAAGTATAGCCAACAAATTAAAAAAACCGAATCAGCTGATCATCTGCGTAAGGACTAGAAATTCGTGAACTCTCATATTTAAATATAATGCAGACCAGAACTAGTATACAAATGTAGATTTCCCCCACTCCTCCATCCCTCCCTCTGCACCCTAGAACCCCTAAAAGCTATGGACAAATCTCCACTTCATAATAATTAGGTGGTACCAATGCGAGGCAAAACAACCGTCGCACCAACTAAGCATCATAAACCTCATTTGGGGAGAAGATCAAGTTAAATTACTGGATTATCACGAGCTTCCAAACCCACATGAACATATTATTTAGAACAGGTCGACCATACGTTTGTTAATCGAACCACTATTATAAAATAACCTTAATCCAAACCAAAATACTGATGATTGATACATAGGGTTTTCGAAAAAAGAATCCGAGGCCGTTACCCACGAAATTATAAAATCAGGAACAAAAGAAAAACAGGTAAAGTAAGCGGAAATTGACTTTTTATCATGAAGGAAAACATTTAGGAGTAAGAAATTAACAAAATTCTTATGAACAAAGTAAGTTTACAGCCCAAAACACTTTTACTGTTCTTTTCATCCTCGTAACACACACACACACACACACACACAACACGGGTACACACACCAAGACACTTTCACTGTTCCACATCCTCGTACACACACACACACACACACACACCAAGACAACATTCACTGTTCCTCAACCACGTAACACACACACACACACCAAGACACTTTCATCCCCTGTTTCCTCATACCTCGTAACACACACAACACACACACACACATCACCAAGACACTTTCACTTGTTCCACATCCCGTAACCCCCACACACACACCAAGACACTTTACACTGTTCCTTCATCTCGTAACACACACACACACACACACACACACACCAAGACACATTCACTGTTCCTCATCCTCGTAACACACACACACACAGCACACACCAAGACATACACGGTTCCTAACCTCGTAACACACACACACAAACAACACACACACACCAAGACACTTTCACTGTTCCTTCATCCTCGTAACACACACACACACACACACACCAAGACACTTTCACTGTTTCCTCATCCTACGTAACACACACACACACACACACACACACCAAGACAATTTTCACTGTTTTCTCATCCTCGTAACACACACACACACACACACACACCCAAGACACTTACATCAATCACGATCCTCATCCCTCGTAACCACACACACACACACACCAAGACACTTTCACTGTTCCTACATCCTCGTATCACACACACACACACACATTCACATACTACACCAAGACACTGTCACTGTTTCCTCATCCGCCGAAACACACACACACACACACAGCACACACACAGACACTTTCACTGTTCCTCAACCACGTAACACACACACACACACACACACACACACACCCACACACACATCACACCAAGAACTTTCACTGTTCTCATCCTCGTAACACACACACACACACACACCAAGACACTTACACTGTTCCTCATCCACGTAACACACACACACACACGACACATCCAAGACACTTTCCACTGATCCTCAACCCGTAGCACACACACACACACACACACACCAAGACACTTTCATGTTCCTCATCCTCGAAACACACACACCAAGACACATTCACTGTTCCTCATCCACGTAATAGACACACCAAGACACGTTTTCCCTGTCCTCATCCTCGAAACACACACACCATAACACTTTCACTGTTCCTCATCCTATAACACAACACACCATAACACTTTCACTGTTCCTCATCCTCGTAACAGTCCACATCACAATACACTTTCACTTTCCTCATCCTGTAACAGTCACATCACAACACTTCACAGTGCCTTATCCTCGGTAACAGGCACACCATAACACGATCTCTGTTCCTCATGCCCGTAACAGGCACACAACATTTCCACTAGTTCCTCGTAACAGGCTCTACCACAACACTTTTCACTGTTTCTCATCCCTCGTAACACACACACAAACCAAGACACTTCACAACTGTTCCTCGTAGCAAGGCACACCACAACACTTTCACACTGTTCCTCGTAGCAGGCACACCACAACACATCACTGTCCTCATCCTCGAAACCAGACACAAAAAGACACTTCACTGTTCCTCACTCGTAACACACACACCAAGACACTTTCACAGTTCCTCAACTCGTAACAGACACACCAAGACACTTACCTGTTTCCTCAACCTCTAACACACACAACACACCAAGACACGTTCACTGTATCCTCATCCCGGTAACACACCATAACACTTTCACTTTTCCTCATCCTCGTAACAACACACATAACACTTTCACTGTTTCCTCATCCTCGTAACAGACCACACCAAAACACTTTCACGATCCACATCCTCGTAACAGACATACAAGACAACATTCACTGTTCCTCTCCTCGATAACACACACACCAAGACACTTCACTGTTTCCCCATCCTCGTAACACACACACAACCAAGACACTTTCCACTTTCCCCACAATCCTCGTAAACACACTCACAGCCAAGTACACTTCAACGATTCCTCATCCCTCGTAACACAACACATCCACCAAGACACATTCATCGGTTCCTCATCCTCGTAACAGTCACACCATAACACTTCACTGTTCCTCATCCTCGTAACAGTCACACCATAACACTTTCACTGATCCTCATTCCTCGTAACAGTCACACCATAACACTTTCACTGTTCCTCAACCCGTAAATCACACCATAACACTTTCATCACTGTTCCTCATCCTATTTCCTCGTAACAGTCACACCATAACACCTTCACCTGTTCCTCATCCTCGTAACAACACACAACACCAAAACACTTTCACTGATCCTCATCCTCGTAACACACACACACCAAGACACTTTCACTATTCCCTCATCCTCGTAACACACACACCAAGAAGACACTTTCACTGTTCCTCAATCATCCACGTAACACACACACCAAGACACTTTCAACTGTTCCTCATCCTCGTAACACACACACACCAAAACATTTTCACTGTTCCTCATCCTCGAAACACACCATAACACTTACACTATCCACATCCTTCGTAACAGTCACACCATAACACTTTCATGTTCCTCATCCTCTTACAGTCACACCACAACACTTCACTGTTTCCACATCCTCGGTACAGTCCATTCGTCAAAAGAGTTTAAGCATCAGTCCAGTCCACCATGAACGCCGAGCGCACGATCGCGCGAAGAAATACGCACGCGCGCACTAATGCCCTATTCCTGTTTTTTTCCCACGCCCCAGGCGCGAAACCTTGATAATGGTGAACAACAAAGTTTAACTGCTGGACGAGAAGCCATCCAACAACGCACGAACAACACATTCACACGCACCAACCAATAGCCTCAAAAACCAAAAGTTTTAAACGAGTGTATAACAATATAGAAAATAAAGTATAGACCAAAAACAAAAGCTACTGTGAAAATACTAGAATTTCAGTCACACGACCTGCAGATTTTGCAACTCACCGCACTTCTCCTCTTCCCCAAGTTTCCTGTCGTCATTGTCTAGGTATTGTGTGGGAGAGAGAACAACAAACGTTCTCCCGGTATACGCACACAAACACATGGAAATCATCCTGGAGAACCATACGAAAAGTCGAGATTTTCTCAAATCAAAAGCAGCCCCAGCAACAGAAGCAGAACTACTCACGTGTATGTACTGTATAACATACAGACCCAGAGCGGTTGTACAAACAAACAAGTAATTTAAGAGGATCCAGAGTTATCCCTTCTATTTCCATATTAGACTATTTTCCCCCTATAATCTAACCTTATCCATAATTACTAATTGCATTTGCTTAACTGCTATAGTAAGGAGAAGACTAGACTTTTTCCTTAATTCATGTAAACCTATAACAATACTTTGAGGACAATTGTGTTGCAGAGTCTGAGTAAAGCTCAGACTCGTGTTGCAATTGTGTTCAACAGTGTATGTAAAGGTCTGAGCAAAGCCTCAAGAACTCCGCCAACACAATTGTCCTCAAAAGATAAAGGAAGATCATAGAGACCTTCACCTTACGAAAGCCAGATAAAGCAAATGGTATAGTAAAATTATGTGAGAAGGTAGATTATATGGAACCAAAACACTTAGCAGAAGGGAAATGACCGTGCCCCTGTAAAAACGACACGTGCGTAAACACGGAGACATGTTTAGAAAACGTTTTGGTCTTGCGATCAGTCACAGGGCCGAAAGATATTCTTAAAGATTATATCCTAGTGTTTTGCTCAGTTGTATTTGTTTTAAACCACAATCAGAAATGGTAACTAAAAACTAAATGTGAGAGATAATATTACTCTCTGGGTGTAAATGTTATGGTAAACTAGAACACAGTGACAAACATCTTGTATAATTCACCAAACATTTATTTACAAGAAACGTTTTGACTAGAGTGGCATCATCAGTACTGATGAATGAAGTACACACAAAAGAACCCACTTGTGGCGAAACGTTTCTTTAATAATAAGATGAGAGTTTAGTCGTCGAAGTGACTGGTATATCGTGCCCCCCACAATCACCCAAGGATGATAGCGTGCAAGAACAATTTAATACACTAAACGTCTAGGAAATTAGGCCCCGAAAAGTTAACAAGAATACAACTTTAAATCAAACACTATCATCCTGTTGCTAGACATATACAAAATGTTTCGAACGTAAAAAAGTGCCCCTTTCCCACCAAAATTACCTATACCAACAGATAAATCTTAGCTATAAGACAGACTACCCCTCGTGGGTAACAAAAAACCTAATAGTACCAGGGTAAAAGACCCCACAAAAACCTATATAAATGGGAAGGTCAACCACACGCAATTATCCAAGGTCCTATCACATTCACGCCCTCCCAGCCCGCCCCTCATACACTCTTAACCCCCCCCCCTACCCGCGACCTTGCACACCTTCAACCCATCCTAGAATGGTGCCGTGGATGCTGATGAAGAGCTCTTGATCAAATGATATGATGCACTCCAATCTTGGCATGAAAGCTTACTAACTTCACATTTCCTAGACGCTACAGTACTCCTATAGGTTTTTAGCACATCCCAGAAATAATAAAAAATAATAATAATAATAAAATAATAATATAATAATAATGTCCCCACTCAAACCTTCCCTAGCTTCCAGACCACCCTCCCCCCCTTGCAACATCACGTGAGCCAGCCCCACACACACAACACTTCTGACCTCCTTTCTCTCGCAAGTCTTGCCCAGGAAAACTCCTACAACACCCATCACAGATTCCAGTAACTTGTAATCTAACTCATCAACCCTCTTAACCCTAGTTTGTATACTCGAACTCGTTCAGAAGCTTAAGCTGCTGACATCCTATAAACTAGGTTGCTTTTATCCCAAAGGTTGTGGGTTTTATTTTTTGTCAGCACATTTCTCAACTGATTATATATCTATATAAATATAATATATATATATATAAATAAATATATATATATAATAAATAAATATATATATATATATATATATATAAAATATATTAAATAATATATATATATATAAAAATAGATATAATAGATAATGTGTATGTGTGTTGTGTGTGTGTGTGGTGTGTGTGTGTGTGTGTGTGTGTGTGTGTGTGTGTGTGGATGTGTGGTTGTGTGTATGTATAAAATTAAAAATTTTCATGAATAGCATAATTACTTTTTTCAGTTTTTTAAATAATTACTCAAAAATTCACATCAACACTGGGCAAGACACGCCTGTGCAAGCAATCATGAAGTTATCAATCCAGAATAATTCTATCACTACACAAACCGGCCTGATAACTGAAGGATATTTTCGGGTCAATCATCCCCCAACGACCTGGCCTCAGAACCAAGCCTCAGAGTGAAATCCCGCATAATCAACAGGGCTGATACTGGCCACATACCGTCCAACGTAACGCATCCAGCCGGCTGATAAGGAACCTGGCTTGAGGAAGCTATCAAGTTCCTCCTTAAAGACTTCAGGGGTCTGAGCAATTTTCCTTCGAAAGGGTCATCTAACGAATATTTATACTTTTTAATTTAAATCAATACGTGTACTAATATATCTTAGTTCACAAAAAACGTAGTCTAATTTCTATTAGCTGGAAAACTCGTTTCAATAATTCCCAATATTCATTTTCTCCAACATCTATCTTGTTGTTTCATAATTTTTAAGCTTTCACGAAAAAATGATTTCCTCAATATTAAGTAACACATTGAATTTCGGCAACTCTAAATTCTGAAGTTTCCTTTCTTGTTCTTCTAATCAAAGTCACTCCACCAGCCTTCCAGTAAACCTAGTGAAGCCAGCTATGACGTCGTTATGAACTCAAGCTTTAGCATCCTTGACTGACACATGTCGTGAACGGGAGTGGCACTGGCCTGGATGTTCTTTAAATATCACCTCATTCCTTCTGTACTACATATTTGTCGTTGTGGTTCCAGGGGTCGAAGTCAAAACCATTCCTCCCTCCTCGCCTCCCCTGCTGTGTGGTACCGTCTAGAAACGCGTTTTCAATGTACCTGGCTGTATGTACCCCTCTAGTGACGAGTGTCGTGAACCTTGGTTGTATGGTACTCCAAGTGACTAGTGTCAGTACCTGGTTGTTGTGTACTCAGCTACCAATGCAGGGACGATATAGGAAATAATTTTTAAGTAAAAACAGAGGAATAATGCTAATGGATCCAAAAGGAAGCACTGAGTTTTGTAACCGGTGGTACCTCAAGCATCTACACACCCAAATAATACATAGACTTGACTCATTATCTCAAAACTATAAGGTGTGTCACCAGAGACCATCTAAGGCCCTAGGGAGAATTTTTTTGATAATTAATAATATAAGATATAGAGCAGTGTGGCGGATATGATTAACACAACGCTGGAATACTTCAACAGGAGCTGAAGTTTCTACAAACCCACCACGCCACCCACACACGACACACACACACACACACACACACACCCCAACACACACACTCGCAATAAACGCCACCCCCCCCCCCTAAACAAAAAATGACAGACCGAAGAGGCAATGGTACTGGGGATGGTCTGGATGATAAGGAAGCATGGGTAGAAAGGATCAGAGCACAATGGAACGAAAGTAGGGGAAAAAACTGAGTCATAACCACTCAAATGAAGGATATCTACCAGAGATCAATAAGTGGGAGTTACTAGCTGTTAGCTGCAAGCCCTAAGGTTGCAGAGACAGGTGATGAACAAGAAATTGAAGTGGAATATAGAGGTTAGGATGAATATGGAGCAAAGGTGCTGTGAACATCTGCAGATCAACAGGGAAATGGAGGGTGAAGGGTAAATAAGCCCCTTGAGTAAATATCAGAACCACCAGACATCTGGAGAATAGGGGAAACAACCAAGGAGATACTAAGTCAGACCCAGAGTTATGAGGGAAACAAAATACAAAGAGAGGGATAGGTCGATTTCATATTCATGGCTCCATGAGGCAGAAGGAAAACCTAAGATGAAAGAAGAACAGTGGGAGGTAAGAGAGAGATTAATAAAGCACAATAGCAGTAACAGGAGAGGATATGATCAACGACTAACTTTCAAGACATGGGCCTGTATTAAAGGGAAAATAACCGTCCCCAATCAAATGACATTCATGACAGAATGGCACAAAACAAGATCCTGCAAGGAAACCATTGTTATAAGATTCCCCAAAATACCATCAAGTGTATCCTCAGCCTGACAGAATATCAAGAAGAAATGGGAACAACAGAGAGAGTAAAGGAGAGCCAGAGGAGAGAAAGGGCAACAGAGCAGGTACCGACAAGAGGGTAGAGCAGCCTCGGGAAACAACACAACTGGCCCAGAGCATCCCCCCTCAATCCCTAACCAACGAAAACAAAAAGCACAGCTCTACAATTCACAAGTCCCCTCAGCCACTAATACCACCATAACAGCCAGCTTGTCTACCACACCCAGCCATCACCATCCCCCATCCCCACTTTTCCCGAAAACAGTTTGGAAAGAAGCTGAAGTATGATAAACCAACACAGATGGAATTAACAAATAAGAATGAGATGGGGCAGGAAGAATCACTGAGGCATCCCTGGATATCACCAGCACTCACAGAGACAAAGCTCCACAGGTGACAGCAGATGTATCTCCCATCCGGACATCAGATTCCTGAGGAAAAAACGGGTTTAACAGAGAGGGAGGAGATGCACTGCTCACAAAAACCAATTGGAGTTTTTGAATGGGAGGACTATCAGAGAGTGAACAGATAACTATATAGAGGAATACTTCTAACTGAGGATCCAAAGATGATGAAAGCAGTGATTACAACCTGCCACCAAACAGAAGAAGCCCAAGACACGAATATGATGAGAGAAACATAAGAACGATGTTGGCATACACTAGTCGAGGTAGCCTGAAGGGCCCACATGAACAGAGCAAAGATACCATCATGGGGATTTCAATCACAAGATAATCTGGGAAAATCTGAAGCAGCATGAGAGGACATTGACAGCCAAGAATTGCTGGAGGTGGTTATGGAAAGCTTGATGTACCCAAAATGTTAGGGACACAGCAAGAAAAGAAGAGACAATGACCAGTAAAGCTGTACTATGCATTCACCAATCAATAGTTTCAGACACAAGAAATCACACAAAACAGCCCCCTTGGCGCTAGCGATCATGTGTCACCAGTTTTTCGAATACATATAGAGATAACAATAAAGAATGAAGCCAGCATGAGAAGGATGGGAGAAACCAAACATTAGAAAAGGGTAACTACACACAGCATGAGGCAATTCTTGCATGAGGGTGCAATGCATAAGACTAAAGGATAAGACAATAAATGAACATAATGGAACACATAACTAAAAAGTGCAGGAGCAAGAAGTTTTTGCAAGTGGCCAACCAGAGACAAAGGGAAACCAGAGTGAGCCCATAGTTTATACCAGAGGTATGGAGGACGCCAAAGCTAAGTGTGCTAGGTGTGTGGAAAAATTACACAAGACAATATAGGACTCATTCACCGATGGAGACAGAGAGGCTTCCAGCAACTAAGGAAGTAAGGTGCACCGGCAGGTGCAGGATACCCTCCAAACAACTGAGAAAGAAACTGCTAGGTAAACTAATACCTCCAAGCGGTGGCTCAGATAACAATCTCGCTGTGGGTCCTGAGGAAGGAAGCAGAATGCACTTGTGAGTCCACTTTCATTACAAAAATCAATAAATCTGTCAATAAAGGGACAACTGCCTTAGGGCAAAGACCAGCGAACAGTCCCGATTTTTAAGAAAGGAGACAACAGCATCACTAAACTACAGATCTTATGTCACTGACATGTACAGTATGTAAAAATAAGGAGAAGTCAGAAAAGTGGTGGAGCACTAGAAAGTGACATGGAACCCATATGACAACCAGAATGGCTTCAGAGAAGGGAAATCCTTCACCCACAGAACCTACTGGAGTTTCTAAATAAGTACCAGAAGATAGACACAGAGAGGATGAGTAACTGCATCTTTTTGCACTGTAAGAAGGCTTTCGTAGCAGAACCACACAAGAAACTGGTTTTAAAAAGCTAGAAGAGCAGGCACGAATATCAGGGGAAAGTACGCAATGGATTACGGAAACAACCTGACAGTAAGGAACCAACGTGTGCTGGTATGTGATGAGGTGTCAGAGTGGTTCATGTACTTGTGTCGAGAGGGGACCACACGGATCAGTCCTGGGTCCTGGAGTTTACCTGAGTTTACCTGGTAGAGAGTTTTCCGGGGTCAACGCCCCCCTGCGGCCCCGTCCTGTGACCTGGCATACCTGGTGGTCTGAGCCGATCAACCAGGCAGTATACATGCTGGCTGCCACGCAAACCAACGTACGGAAGCACCCCAGCCCCGGCTGGTCAGGGAACCGACCTTTAGAGCTTGTCCAGTGCCAGCCTTGAAGACTGCCAGGGTCGTTGGTAATTGGGGGGGGGTCCCCCTTAAGTGAATGACGAAAGAAGGATAAAGATTCAGGAGGTATTCCTGTGCAGACGATTTAAAGCTAATGAGATATAACAAGAGGAACGAGAATCAGGTAAGCCGACAAAAAGATCAGGACAGTCATCAAACCTGGTCCCGATAAATGACTCCAGGAGTTTACCCCCCCCCAGAAATTCAAAGTCATGAAGTTTGCAAAGAACAAAGAAGACCGGAGGTGATACACCTGGAGGTCAAAAGTTGCAAACTCACTCACGGAAAGGGATCCTTGGGTGAGCATCATACCGAGCACATCTCCCGAGGCACACATCAATCAAAATAACTGCGCAGCATAATGGCCGCCTGGAAACCTAAAATTAGCATTTCGACATCAAAATTAAGAGACATTCATGACACTGAAACACTGTGGTACGGCAAGGCCCATAATGCATATCTATGCAGCACCAAGAATGGAACCCACACCTTGGTCCAAACACGTTAAGAAATTAGAGAAAGTGCAGAGGTAAGCAACAGAACTAGTCCCAGAGCTAGGGGTATGCCCAACGAAAGAAGAGGTTTAAGGAAATCAACCATGATGACGCCTGGAGGACAGTAGAGAAGAGGACCTGATTACGAACATAAAAAAACCGAGAGAAATTACAAGGTGGATAGGACAGAATGTTTCAGAGGTGGGTCAACAGCAACAAGGGCACAACTGGAAGTTGAAAACTCGTATAAATCACAGGAATATTAGTAATATTTCTTCAGTCAAGAGATGACCAAGAAGTGGAAACAATCTGGAGAGAATGTTTTAGGCAGGACAATACAAGCTTAAAGAGGTTCGATAAAAGACTGAAGCAGAGAATGGACCTATTAGCGACCAGCGAAGAGAGAGAGAGAGAGAGAGAGAGAGAGAGAGAGAGAGAGAGAGAGAGAGAGAGAGAGAGGAGAGAGAGAGAGAGAGAGGAGTAACTACAACTAGCGAGTACAAGCTCGGGCGAGTAAACAATGGAAAGTTTGTCCATGACATGTATTTCAGGTTTCGATAATGCTCAGTGGTGAAAGAAAACGTGTCTAGGTTTTCCGTGTCCTTGGGTTTCAAACTAGGGACATTTCGATATACAGCAAGCTCACCACGGAAACAACGCATAAAACTATAACCAAGGTGAGATGGGTTAATATTCGGGTGTGAACATAGAAAAGGAAGACCTCAGCTCCATTTTCTAAAGATCGAGACCCTTCACCAACGTACAAAGGAGGCATGTAGAAGGTAGAGAATGAGTAAGAGGTGAGAGGAGTGAAATTACCAACAAGGAATAGGGTTTCGGAGGTAGTGCAAGGCAGCTCACACCTAATCACCTGGGTATATAGTGCCCCAAGTACCATAAAAACTACAACTCCTTACTGATTACAGTAAAAACTCATACAGAACACAACACAAGGACATCTCGCCAGAAATACACCAAACCGTGTGTCAGCTAATATATAAAAAGATTAACAAACCACAGAATAAATCAGAAACATTGAATAAAAAAATCCTTTGACTATATATACAATACATATTAAGGCAATTACTGAATACGCAGCCCCAGCATAGGCACAAACCTGATCAAAGTACTGAAGAAGTTTGAAAGGACCAAAAGACAAGCGAGACATGAATTACAACATACAAAATCTCAAAGGAATTGATAGCTGATACGGACAGACGAATTGAATTAAGAGAACAAGGCCAAGGGGAGACAGGGGGACAATCTGTGCTAAGGAGGTCGGTCACAGTAAAGTCACGATCCCCCCCCCCCCCACACACACAACACAGTGAGTACACACACTACAAAGCAGACGGGATAGCACACGTGGTTTTAAAAGCATCTAAGGAGAAATTATGCTAATTCACATTGTGAAATTTTTTAAGATTTCCCTACAAAAAGTTAAGTTATATTAAAAGTACCTACAACTAACTTCCCGACATCCATAAAGGATCTTACTGTCAAAACATAAGAACTATTATCACCAATGCATCAGTATCACCTCTATTGTGCCTGTTGGGGGTCGAAACTTAGCTCCAGGCCCAGCCTTTCCGCTTTGCCGTTTATTGTCTTCCCCTCCCCTGGTAACTTCACCATTGAGGAGTTTCGCGAGAGTTAATCCCAAGCCCGGCCATAAGCCATGCTCTCTGGTGCTAGCCTGGTCAGCCAGGCTGTTGCTGCTGTGCCCGCTGCCCCACATATCAACAAGTCTGGTTGATCTCTTGCCACCATACCTGGAGATACCTGGAGAGGTATTACTACTGACCGCAGTAAACCGACGTCCGAACCACAGCCCAGCTGATCAAGGTCCTGGTACCTTTGGAACCCCACGAAAATTTTTCTAATGTGTTTTAGTGTTCGCTAGCATGTCTTCTAAAACCATGTGTGTGTGTACTGAGAAAGTCCCTGTAGGAACAAACGACTTCTCCATAAAATGTAAGGATTCAGTGTCACAAATTCAGCTCTCCATATCTGTGTCCAGTGTTGTATCCACTTTTATTCGACAAAGAAGCTAGCCACACAAGCGAAAAGTTACGAACAACATACTCTTAAAGAGCCTGAAATACGTTCTGCCAATTTGATGGTAAAAACAAACCATTAATATGAAAAATACCATGAATCGCAGTGTCTTATTTTACAAAAACATTCCAGAGGATACCTGAAGACGTTTTCCGGGAATCAATGCCCCTGCGGCCAGGTCCTAAACCAGACCTCTAGATGGATCAATGCCTGATCAACTAGTTTGTTATTGTTTGGCCGCATGCAGCCCAATGAGTACGAACGCACAGCCTGACTGTCAGGCACTGATGTGATGAACTTGTGCCAGCACCTCTTGAAGAGCGCCAGAGTCTATACATGGAAGGAGGGCGATTGAAGAGTTGTGGAACCTCTGACACACATCGAGCTCTCTCTGTGTACTCGATGCGACTTTGGCTTTTTAGTGGAGTTATTTGCATCGTTTACCAGTCATATGTTGTTATGTGGATGATGTCGGTATCAGTTTAGGGTTTGACCATCCATGATTTATCCAGGAAGTAAATAAGACCTTTCTTGCCTACGATTCCAAGAAAACAAATAAAGTAACTTAAAGCGTTCTGTATTAGTACAGATGCTTGATTCGGTGTATACGACAGTGAAAGGTCTCAGTACCTATAACTAAATCTCAATCTCGCCTGCATGAAGGTGGCCGTGCAGCATACAACATTATTCAGGGCCTGGATAGAACAAGCGACATTCAAGAATATCATGGTTGGATTAAAACATATCACTTATCTGAAAGTTCTATCTATCCAACACCCTGTCACTTTCCTTGTGGAGGCAATGTCAACATCATTGTGATTTCCTTCAATGTGAGATCTTTCGACTAATTACTCCTAAATCTCGCACATAGGACTTTTCCTCTATCGATAATCTGAGTTTGTCCTGTAACGACCATTAGTCTTTATTTTTAATTATCTTCTTCCACTGCGGAGCAATTGAATAATTGTGCTCGTTGACCATCAAAAAGGTGTCCGAGTCCACTGAAGACTTAATATATTATCCGCCTGAAGGATTCGTTGTCATCGACGGATGCCCTCTACGGATTCTGGTTACATTAGAAAAGGATGATAGGGTGCTATGATTTACTTTCTTGTTAAAGTCAGATATCTGAACGAGAGACCGAAGTGGAAGGAGTATGGAACCTTGAGGAACCCAGCTTTTCACGAGCAGCCTCCTCCTCCACTCTGTATACAACGACAACATACGCCTGTGTTCTAAATGTTCCGAAATTAAAAACCATTGTCCACTTTCTCCAGTCCATCCTCTTGCATGTCTTATTGTTCGCTACACACCATGGTGAACTTGTCGAAACGCTTATGCAAAATCAGTTGCAAAACAAGTGCAAGTCTCCTCACAAGCCACTGCACATGTAAACATTCCAGTAAAAAAACAGTACCTGGGAATTTAGTTCATCGCATGAGGGTTCGCATCTTGGTGCCAGGTTAAGCACTAAAAAACTACCGAGAAACTCGAATGTCTCTCAAATGACCTTATGAAGCACAGGTCTGTGGCCCAAAAGTACATCGACAAGTCTTTGCCGATCAGCCGGGCTGTGTAACGTTCACGTTGGACTACGTGCGGCCAGCTTTAACAGCCAAAATGATCAGGCCCTGATCCACTGGTCTTGGACCATGCCGCGAAGGGCGTTTAACCCAAAATAACCTCCAGGTAAGTAACTACATCTAGCAATTATCTTTGCCCGGCCTGAGTATTCAGGACTGTATCGTATGAACTACATTTGGTATTCTGGAAAAGCTCACTATATTTATATTTAATTTGTGGTTTTTTTCTTTATTTTTAAACCCTATATGTGCCTCAACATAACACAGGAGAACTGCAGCTGGATACTGGACCCTGCTAGGCAGGTCCTATCTTCCAAACCCCCCCACCTTCGTCACTGTATTACTGACCCAACCTAATTTTAAAGCTACACTTACCGTTTAACTTCGATGGTCTACCCAGCAGGTTTACCACTAATATATAAGATTACTGCTCGAACAGAATTTTACGCTATATCCTTTCTAAATCTAAAATTCATCCAACTTTAATCAAATTATTTAGAGTTCTTTCTTTCTTGGATAGAAGGAAGAGTTTTTGTTAGTAACTCTGGAATTATAATAATTGGTAAATTTAATACGGCTGAATCGCTCTCCAAGTGGCATTATCAAGCCAACATTGGCTGATATAGCAGCAGAGACGAAATACGTAACGTTTAATTGTTACTCTTGTGTCTTTTAACTAATATTTCAGGAAGTGTCCTCTCATAATCTAGGAGTATATATCCCTGTTCTCTTCCCTACTGCATTGCAACTGTATACTGTTTTATCTTCAATCCAGAGCTGTGAAAACAGTTTAAGTGTTTCAACTGCCACGTAGATTCTGCGTACCACCTGGGTATGTCCTTTTAGTGACTACATTGTTTTTTCATGTTTTACTGTCTCTGTAAATAAAAACATATTATCATTAACTAAGTATTCAACACCAACCACCACTATCAGCTACCACCATTTAGGCAGCAACAATAACGCACCTCACTAGTACCACCACGCCACGTCACCTGTCGACCTCGGCACCTGCAGATCAATATGGCCAGCGTACATATGAGGTCCGTGACAACTGATGACCTCCAACAAAGTTTCATTATATAAAAAAAATCGCACAACCTTGAGATAGTTTCTTTACAAACTCGTGGCAACAAAGCGAATTATATTTCAATAGTAATATAAATCCATGATTTCAAGAAGCGCTCAACCCACACAAGTGACTCAAAAGTTTAATACCTTTGAACTTTGACAAGGTTTCGAGAGGTTTCACACTCCTCGAGCCCGGCCATGAACCAGGCCCGTCTGGTGCTTGCAGGTCAACCAGGCTGTTGCTGCTGGAGGCCCGCTGCTCCCCCATAAACCATCACCGCCTGGTTGATTTGACACCTGGTGAAGATACTTTTTCAGTTCCTCTTGAAGCTTCTACAATTGTTCCAGCCATGTTCTGATACCTTCTGGTAAGATTGTGAATAGTCTGGGACCACGAATGTATTATACAGTGTTCCTTTATTGTCCCACCGCACCCCTGCCCTCACTGGCTTATTTTGCACTTCCTCCCATATCTCTCACTCCAGTATGTTGTTATGTCAGTATGCAGGTTGGAACAGGCCCTCAGACTTTCCAGGTAAGTATCTCTCTCTCACTTCTCCGCTCCAATGAGTATAAGTTCTAGACTTGTAGAGTTCGCCAGTCAATTTAGGTGCTTTGCAGTATTGTTCCAGCTCTGAAATTTTCTCCAGCCTTGACCGGCCGTCAGCACTGAGGCAATATACTAATGAGGGAGCACTAGCGATTTGAAAAGTGTCGCAATGGCATTAATTACCCTTGTTTTGAAAAGTTCTCAATACCCACCTCTCATCTTCCTGGCTGTCGTGATCTTTGTTTTGTTATGTCTTTCAAAGAAAGGTCAGCTGACAAATTATTCCCGAAAAAAGTCTTTTAGGTGATCCTTTCGTATATTTTTGGTGACCACCCTCTTGAGTTTAGTATACAGTGCACCCTTTCGAGTTCTTCCGCTTTTCATACTAAGCAGCTGGAACTTACACCATGAACGTCATGTAGTTCTCTTCTCCACTGCACCACTGAAAACCCGTGTTTGTCGTGCTTATTTTAGTGTCATCTCAAATGATGATACCAATGTGTGATGGGTGCTTTTATCTTTCTGCTAAAAGGATGAGAAACAGCAAGGTGCTAGTACGGTGGCCTTGGGAACTGGAGCATTTTACCACGCTGATGCTGGAGAGCCTTGATCATCCTGTCTACTAAATGAAGCTGAATCCCTTATTTAATCAAGCAGTAAGTATAGCCAACAAATTAAAAAAACCGAATCAGCTGATCATCTGCGTAAGGACTAGAAATTCGTGAACTCTCATATTTAAATATAATGCAGACCAGAACTAGTATACAAATGTAGATTTCCCCCACTCCTCCATCCCTCCCTCTGCACCCTAGAACCCCTAAAAGCTATGGACAAATCTCCACTTCATAATAATTAGGTGGTACCAATGCGAGGCAAAACAACCGTCGCACCAACTAAGCATCATAAACCTCATTTGGGGAGAAGATCAAGTTAAATTACTGGATTATCACGAGCTTCCAAACCCACATGAACATATTATTTAGAACAGGTCGACCATACGTTTGTTAATCGAACCACTATTATAAAATAACCTTAATCCAAACCAAAATACTGATGATTGATACATAGGGTTTTCGAAAAAAGAATCCGAGGCCGTTACCCACGAAATTATAAAATCAGGAACAAAAGAAAAACAGGTAAAGTAAGCGGAAATTGACTTTTTATCATGAAGGAAAACATTTAGGAGTAAGAAATTAACAAAATTCTTATGAACAAAGTAAGTTTACAGCCCAAAACACTTTTACTGTTCTTTTCATCCTCGTAACACACACACACACACACACACACAACACGGGTACACACACCAAGACACTTTCACTGTTCCACATCCTCGTACACACACACACACACACACACACCAAGACAACATTCACTGTTCCTCAACCACGTAACACACACACACACACCAAGACACTTTCATCCCCTGTTTCCTCATACCTCGTAACACACACAACACACACACACACATCACCAAGACACTTTCACTTGTTCCACATCCCGTAACCCCCACACACACACCAAGACACTTTACACTGTTCCTTCATCTCGTAACACACACACACACACACACACACACACCAAGACACATTCACTGTTCCTCATCCTCGTAACACACACACACACAGCACACACCAAGACATACACGGTTCCTAACCTCGTAACACACACACACAAACAACACACACACACCAAGACACTTTCACTGTTCCTTCATCCTCGTAACACACACACACACACACACACCAAGACACTTTCACTGTTTCCTCATCCTACGTAACACACACACACACACACACACACACCAAGACAATTTTCACTGTTTTCTCATCCTCGTAACACACACACACACACACACACACCCAAGACACTTACATCAATCACGATCCTCATCCCTCGTAACCACACACACACACACACCAAGACACTTTCACTGTTCCTACATCCTCGTATCACACACACACACACACATTCACATACTACACCAAGACACTGTCACTGTTTCCTCATCCGCCGAAACACACACACACACACACAGCACACACACAGACACTTTCACTGTTCCTCAACCACGTAACACACACACACACACACACACACACACACCCACACACACATCACACCAAGAACTTTCACTGTTCTCATCCTCGTAACACACACACACACACACACACCAAGACACTTTCACTGTTCCTCATCCTCGTAACACACACACACACACACACACCAAGACACTTTCCACTGATCCTCAACCCGTAGCACACACACACACACACACACACCAAGACACTTTCATGTTCCTCATCCTCGAAACACACACACCAAGACACATTCACTGTTCCTCATCCTCGTAATAGACACACCAAGACACTTTCACTGTTCCTCATCCTCGAAACACACACACCATAACACTTTCACTGTTCCTCATCCTCGTAACACACACACCATAACACTTTCACTGTTCCTCATCCTCGTAACAGTCACATCACAATACACTTTCACTTTCCTCATCCTGTAACAGTCACATCACAACACTTCACAGTGCCTTATCCTCGGTAACAGGCACACCATAACACGATCTCTGTTCCTCATGCCCGTAACAGGCACACAACATTTCCACTAGTTCCTCGTAACAGGCTCTACCACAACACTTTTCACTGTTTCTCATCCCTCGTAACACACACACAAACCAAGACACTTCACAACTGTTCCTCGTAGCAAGGCACACCACAACACTTTCACACTGTTCCTCGTAGCAGGCACACCACAACACATCACTGTCCTCATCCTCGAAACCAGACACAAAAAGACACTTCACTGTTCCTCACTCGTAACACACACACCAAGACACTTTCACAGTTCCTCAACTCGTAACAGACACACCAAGACACTTACCTGTTTCCTCAACCTCTAACACACACAACACACCAAGACACGTTCACTGTATCCTCATCCCGGTAACACACCATAACACTTTCACTTTTCCTCATCCTCGTAACAACACACATAACACTTTCACTGTTTCCTCATCCTCGTAACAGACCACACCAAAACACTTTCACGATCCACATCCTCGTAACAGACATACAAGACAACATTCACTGTTCCTCTCCTCGATAACACACACACCAAGACACTTCACTGTTTCCCCATCCTCGTAACACACACACAACCAAGACACTTTCCACTTTCCCCACAATCCTCGTAAACACACTCACAGCCAAGTACACTTCAACGATTCCTCATCCCTCGTAACACAACACATCCACCAAGACACATTCATCGGTTCCTCATCCTCGTAACAGTCACACCATAACACTTCACTGTTCCTCATCCTCGTAACAGTCACACCATAACACTTTCACTGATCCTCATTCCTCGTAACAGTCACACCATAACACTTTCACTGTTCCTCAACCCGTAAATCACACCATAACACTTTCATCACTGTTCCTCATCCTATTTCCTCGTAACAGTCACACCATAACACCTTCACCTGTTCCTCATCCTCGTAACAACACACAACACCAAAACACTTTCACTGATCCTCATCCTCGTAACACACACACACCAAGACACTTTCACTATTCCCTCATCCTCGTAACACACACACCAAGAAGACACTTTCACTGTTCCTCAATCATCCACGTAACACACACACCAAGACACTTTCAACTGTTCCTCATCCTCGTAACACACACACACCAAAACATTTTCACTGTTCCTCATCCTCGAAACACACCATAACACTTACACTATCCACATCCTTCGTAACAGTCACACCATAACACTTTCATGTTCCTCATCCTCTTACAGTCACACCACAACACTTCACTGTTTCCACATCCTCGGTACAGTCCATTCGTCAAAAGAGTTTAAGCATCAGTCCAGTCCACCATGAACGCCGAGCGCACGATCGCGCGAAGAAATACGCACGCGCGCACTAATGCCCTATTCCTGTTTTTTTCCCACGCCCCAGGCGCGAAACCTTGATAATGGTGAACAACAAAGTTTAACTGCTGGACGAGAAGCCATCCAACAACGCACGAACAACACATTCACACGCACCAACCAATAGCCTCAAAAACCAAAAGTTTTAAACGAGTGTATAACAATATAGAAAATAAAGTATAGACCAAAAACAAAAGCTACTGTGAAAATACTAGAATTTCAGTCACACGACCTGCAGATTTTGCAACTCACCGCACTTCTCCTCTTCCCCAAGTTTCCTGTCGTCATTGTCTAGGTATTGTGTGGGAGAGAGAACAACAAACGTTCTCCCGGTATACGCACACAAACACATGGAAATCATCCTGGAGAACCATACGAAAAGTCGAGATTTTCTCAAATCAAAAGCAGCCCCAGCAACAGAAGCAGAACTACTCACGTGTATGTACTGTATAACATACAGACCCAGAGCGGTTGTACAAACAAACAAGTAATTTAAGAGGATCCAGAGTTATCCCTTCTATTTCCATATTAGACTATTTTCCCCCTATAATCTAACCTTATCCATAATTACTAATTGCATTTGCTTAACTGCTATAGTAAGGAGAAGACTAGACTTTTTCCTTAATTCATGTAAACCTATAACAATACTTTGAGGACAATTGTGTTGCAGAGTCTGAGTAAAGCTCAGACTCGTGTTGCAATTGTGTTCAACAGTGTATGTAAAGGTCTGAGCAAAGCCTCAAGAACTCCGCCAACACAATTGTCCTCAAAAGATAAAGGAAGATCATAGAGACCTTCACCTTACGAAAGCCAGATAAAGCAAATGGTATAGTAAAATTATGTGAGAAGGTAGATTATATGGAACCAAAACACTTAGCAGAAGGGAAATGACCGTGCCCCTGTAAAAACGACACGTGCGTAAACACGGAGACATGTTTAGAAAACGTTTTGGTCTTGCGATCAGTCACAGGGCCGAAAGATATTCTTAAAGATTATATCCTAGTGTTTTGCTCAGTTGTATTTGTTTTAAACCACAATCAGAAATGGTAACTAAAAACTAAATGTGAGAGATAATATTACTCTCTGGGTGTAAATGTTATGGTAAACTAGAACACAGTGACAAACATCTTGTATAATTCACCAAACATTTATTTACAAGAAACGTTTTGACTAGAGTGGCATCATCAGTACTGATGAATGAAGTACACACAAAAGAACCCACTTGTGGCGAAACGTTTCTTTAATAATAAGATGAGAGTTTAGTCGTCGAAGTGACTGGTATATCGTGCCCCCCACAATCACCCAAGGATGATAGCGTGCAAGAACAATTTAATACACTAAACGTCTAGGAAATTAGGCCCCGAAAAGTTAACAAGAATACAACTTTAAATCAAACACTATCATCCTGTTGCTAGACATATACAAAATGTTTCGAACGTAAAAAAGTGCCCCTTTCCCACCAAAATTACCTATACCAACAGATAAATCTTAGCTATAAGACAGACTACCCCTCGTGGGTAACAAAAAACCTAATAGTACCAGGGTAAAAGACCCCACAAAAACCTATATAAATGGGAAGGTCAACCACACGCAATTATCCAAGGTCCTATCACATTCACGCCCTCCCAGCCCGCCCCTCATACACTCTTAACCCCCCCCCCTACCCGCGACCTTGCACACCTTCAACCCATCCTAGAATGGTGCCGTGGATGCTGATGAAGAGCTCTTGATCAAATGATATGATGCACTCCAATCTTGGCATGAAAGCTTACTAACTTCACATTTCCTAGACGCTACAGTACTCCTATAGGTTTTTAGCACATCCCAGAAATAATAAAAAATAATAATAATAATAAAATAATAATATAATAATAATGTCCCCACTCAAACCTTCCCTAGCTTCCAGACCACCCTCCCCCCCTTGCAACATCACGTGAGCCAGCCCCACACACACAACACTTCTGACCTCCTTTCTCTCGCAAGTCTTGCCCAGGAAAACTCCTACAACACCCATCACAGATTCCAGTAACTTGTAATCTAACTCATCAACCCTCTTAACCCTAGTTTGTATACTCGAACTCGTTCAGAAGCTTAAGCTGCTGACATCCTATAAACTAGGTTGCTTTTATCCCAAAGGTTGTGGGTTTTATTTTTTGTCAGCACATTTCTCAACTGATTATATATCTATATAAATATAATATATATATATATAAATAAATATATATATATAATAAATAAATATATATATATATATATATATATAAAATATATTAAATAATATATATATATATAAAAATAGATATAATAGATAATGTGTATGTGTGTTGTGTGTGTGTGTGGTGTGTGTGTGTGTGTGTGTGTGTGTGTGTGTGTGTGTGGATGTGTGGTTGTGTGTATGTATAAAATTAAAAATTTTCATGAATAGCATAATTACTTTTTTCAGTTTTTTAAATAATTACTCAAAAATTCACATCAACACTGGGCAAGACACGCCTGTGCAAGCAATCATGAAGTTATCAATCCAGAATAATTCTATCACTACACAAACCGGCCTGATAACTGAAGGATATTTTCGGGTCAATCATCCCCCAACGACCTGGCCTCAGAACCAAGCCTCAGAGTGAAATCCCGCATAATCAACAGGGCTGATACTGGCCACATACCGTCCAACGTAACGCATCCAGCCGGCTGATAAGGAACCTGGCTTGAGGAAGCTATCAAGTTCCTCCTTAAAGACTTCAGGGGTCTGAGCAATTTTCCTTCGAAAGGGTCATCTAACGAATATTTATACTTTTTAATTTAAATCAATACGTGTACTAATATATCTTAGTTCACAAAAAACGTAGTCTAATTTCTATTAGCTGGAAAACTCGTTTCAATAATTCCCAATATTCATTTTCTCCAACATCTATCTTGTTGTTTCATAATTTTTAAGCTTTCACGAAAAAATGATTTCCTCAATATTAAGTAACACATTGAATTTCGGCAACTCTAAATTCTGAAGTTTCCTTTCTTGTTCTTCTAATCAAAGTCACTCCACCAGCCTTCCAGTAAACCTAGTGAAGCCAGCTATGACGTCGTTATGAACTCAAGCTTTAGCATCCTTGACTGACACATGTCGTGAACGGGAGTGGCACTGGCCTGGATGTTCTTTAAATATCACCTCATTCCTTCTGTACTACATATTTGTCGTTGTGGTTCCAGGGGTCGAAGTCAAAACCATTCCTCCCTCCTCGCCTCCCCTGCTGTGTGGTACCGTCTAGAAACGCGTTTTCAATGTACCTGGCTGTATGTACCCCTCTAGTGACGAGTGTCGTGAACCTTGGTTGTATGGTACTCCAAGTGACTAGTGTCAGTACCTGGTTGTTGTGTACTCAGCTACCAATGCAGGGACGATATAGGAAATAATTTTTAAGTAAAAACAGAGGAATAATGCTAATGGATCCAAAAGGAAGCACTGAGTTTTGTAACCGGTGGTACCTCAAGCATCTACACACCCAAATAATACATAGACTTGACTCATTATCTCAAAACTATAAGGTGTGTCACCAGAGACCATCTAAGGCCCTAGGGAGAATTTTTTTGATAATTAATAATATAAGATATAGAGCAGTGTGGCGGATATGATTAACACAACGCTGGAATACTTCAACAGGAGCTGAAGTTTCTACAAACCCACCACGCCACCCACACACGACACACACACACACACACACACACACCCCAACACACACACTCGCAATAAACGCCACCCCCCCCCCCTAAACAAAAAATGACAGACCGAAGAGGCAATGGTACTGGGGATGGTCTGGATGATAAGGAAGCATGGGTAGAAAGGATCAGAGCACAATGGAACGAAAGTAGGGGAAAAAACTGAGTCATAACCACTCAAATGAAGGATATCTACCAGAGATCAATAAGTGGGAGTTACTAGCTGTTAGCTGCAAGCCCTAAGGTTGCAGAGACAGGTGATGAACAAGAAATTGAAGTGGAATATAGAGGTTAGGATGAATATGGAGCAAAGGTGCTGTGAACATCTGCAGATCAACAGGGAAATGGAGGGTGAAGGGTAAATAAGCCCCTTGAGTAAATATCAGAACCACCAGACATCTGGAGAATAGGGGAAACAACCAAGGAGATACTAAGTCAGACCCAGAGTTATGAGGGAAACAAAATACAAAGAGAGGGATAGGTCGATTTCATATTCATGGCTCCATGAGGCAGAAGGAAAACCTAAGATGAAAGAAGAACAGTGGGAGGTAAGAGAGAGATTAATAAAGCACAATAGCAGTAACAGGAGAGGATATGATCAACGACTAACTTTCAAGACATGGGCCTGTATTAAAGGGAAAATAACCGTCCCCAATCAAATGACATTCATGACAGAATGGCACAAAACAAGATCCTGCAAGGAAACCATTGTTATAAGATTCCCCAAAATACCATCAAGTGTATCCTCAGCCTGACAGAATATCAAGAAGAAATGGGAACAACAGAGAGAGTAAAGGAGAGCCAGAGGAGAGAAAGGGCAACAGAGCAGGTACCGACAAGAGGGTAGAGCAGCCTCGGGAAACAACACAACTGGCCCAGAGCATCCCCCCTCAATCCCTAACCAACGAAAACAAAAAGCACAGCTCTACAATTCACAAGTCCCCTCAGCCACTAATACCACCATAACAGCCAGCTTGTCTACCACACCCAGCCATCACCATCCCCCATCCCCACTTTTCCCGAAAACAGTTTGGAAAGAAGCTGAAGTATGATAAACCAACACAGATGGAATTAACAAATAAGAATGAGATGGGGCAGGAAGAATCACTGAGGCATCCCTGGATATCACCAGCACTCACAGAGACAAAGCTCCACAGGTGACAGCAGATGTATCTCCCATCCGGACATCAGATTCCTGAGGAAAAAACGGGTTTAACAGAGAGGGAGGAGATGCACTGCTCACAAAAACCAATTGGAGTTTTTGAATGGGAGGACTATCAGAGAGTGAACAGATAACTATATAGAGGAATACTTCTAACTGAGGATCCAAAGATGATGAAAGCAGTGATTACAACCTGCCACCAAACAGAAGAAGCCCAAGACACGAATATGATGAGAGAAACATAAGAACGATGTTGGCATACACTAGTCGAGGTAGCCTGAAGGGCCCACATGAACAGAGCAAAGATACCATCATGGGGATTTCAATCACAAGATAATCTGGGAAAATCTGAAGCAGCATGAGAGGACATTGACAGCCAAGAATTGCTGGAGGTGGTTATGGAAAGCTTGATGTACCCAAAATGTTAGGGACACAGCAAGAAAAGAAGAGACAATGACCAGTAAAGCTGTACTATGCATTCACCAATCAATAGTTTCAGACACAAGAAATCACACAAAACAGCCCCCTTGGCGCTAGCGATCATGTGTCACCAGTTTTTCGAATACATATAGAGATAACAATAAAGAATGAAGCCAGCATGAGAAGGATGGGAGAAACCAAACATTAGAAAAGGGTAACTACACACAGCATGAGGCAATTCTTGCATGAGGGTGCAATGCATAAGACTAAAGGATAAGACAATAAATGAACATAATGGAACACATAACTAAAAAGTGCAGGAGCAAGAAGTTTTTGCAAGTGGCCAACCAGAGACAAAGGGAAACCAGAGTGAGCCCATAGTTTATACCAGAGGTATGGAGGACGCCAAAGCTAAGTGTGCTAGGTGTGTGGAAAAATTACACAAGACAATATAGGACTCATTCACCGATGGAGACAGAGAGGCTTCCAGCAACTAAGGAAGTAAGGTGCACCGGCAGGTGCAGGATACCCTCCAAACAACTGAGAAAGAAACTGCTAGGTAAACTAATACCTCCAAGCGGTGGCTCAGATAACAATCTCGCTGTGGGTCCTGAGGAAGGAAGCAGAATGCACTTGTGAGTCCACTTTCATTACAAAAATCAATAAATCTGTCAATAAAGGGACAACTGCCTTAGGGCAAAGACCAGCGAACAGTCCCGATTTTTAAGAAAGGAGACAACAGCATCACTAAACTACAGATCTTATGTCACTGACATGTACAGTATGTAAAAATAAGGAGAAGTCAGAAAAGTGGTGGAGCACTAGAAAGTGACATGGAACCCATATGACAACCAGAATGGCTTCAGAGAAGGGAAATCCTTCACCCACAGAACCTACTGGAGTTTCTAAATAAGTACCAGAAGATAGACACAGAGAGGATGAGTAACTGCATCTTTTTGCACTGTAAGAAGGCTTTCGTAGCAGAACCACACAAGAAACTGGTTTTAAAAAGCTAGAAGAGCAGGCACGAATATCAGGGGAAAGTACGCAATGGATTACGGAAACAACCTGACAGTAAGGAACCAACGTGTGCTGGTATGTGATGAGGTGTCAGAGTGGTTCATGTACTTGTGTCGAGAGGGGACCACACGGATCAGTCCTGGGTCCTGGAGTTTACCTGAGTTTACCTGGTAGAGAGTTTTCCGGGGTCAACGCCCCCCTGCGGCCCCGTCCTGTGACCTGGCATACCTGGTGGTCTGAGCCGATCAACCAGGCAGTATACATGCTGGCTGCCACGCAAACCAACGTACGGAAGCACCCCAGCCCCGGCTGGTCAGGGAACCGACCTTTAGAGCTTGTCCAGTGCCAGCCTTGAAGACTGCCAGGGTCGTTGGTAATTGGGGGGGGGTCCCCCTTAAGTGAATGACGAAAGAAGGATAAAGATTCAGGAGGTATTCCTGTGCAGACGATTTAAAGCTAATGAGATATAACAAGAGGAACGAGAATCAGGTAAGCCGACAAAAAGATCAGGACAGTCATCAAACCTGGTCCCGATAAATGACTCCAGGAGTTTACCCCCCCCCAGAAATTCAAAGTCATGAAGTTTGCAAAGAACAAAGAAGACCGGAGGTGATACACCTGGAGGTCAAAAGTTGCAAACTCACTCACGGAAAGGGATCCTTGGGTGAGCATCATACCGAGCACATCTCCCGAGGCACACATCAATCAAAATAACTGCGCAGCATAATGGCCGCCTGGAAACCTAAAATTAGCATTTCGACATCAAAATTAAGAGACATTCATGACACTGAAACACTGTGGTACGGCAAGGCCCATAATGCATATCTATGCAGCACCAAGAATGGAACCCACACCTTGGTCCAAACACGTTAAGAAATTAGAGAAAGTGCAGAGGTAAGCAACAGAACTAGTCCCAGAGCTAGGGGTATGCCCAACGAAAGAAGAGGTTTAAGGAAATCAACCATGATGACGCCTGGAGGACAGTAGAGAAGAGGACCTGATTACGAACATAAAAAAACCGAGAGAAATTACAAGGTGGATAGGACAGAATGTTTCAGAGGTGGGTCAACAGCAACAAGGGCACAACTGGAAGTTGAAAACTCGTATAAATCACAGGAATATTAGTAATATTTCTTCAGTCAAGAGATGACCAAGAAGTGGAAACAATCTGGAGAGAATGTTTTAGGCAGGACAATACAAGCTTAAAGAGGTTCGATAAAAGACTGAAGCAGAGAATGGACCTATTAGCGACCAGCGAAGAGAGAGAGAGAGAGAGAGAGAGAGAGAGAGAGAGAGAGAGAGAGAGAGAGAGAGAGAGGAGAGAGAGAGAGAGAGAGGAGTAACTACAACTAGCGAGTACAAGCTCGGGCGAGTAAACAATGGAAAGTTTGTCCATGACATGTATTTCAGGTTTCGATAATGCTCAGTGGTGAAAGAAAACGTGTCTAGGTTTTCCGTGTCCTTGGGTTTCAAACTAGGGACATTTCGATATACAGCAAGCTCACCACGGAAAACAACTTCCCAGTTTTTTATGTTTTTTGAAACAGTTAAGTATTTATGTATTCTCTTCATTGGGCACAAAAACTCAGATTAATTTGCAAAAAATTTCTTTTTTTTTTATGAGTTTCAAAAGTTATTTCTATACAAAAAAATAGTAAGTATATTTTTGGGTAATAGCAGTAGAATAATAGTACTAGCTTGTATAATGTGCAGTAGTAGAATAGAAATAGCAGTGAAGTGTAATGTAATATAAAAGAACGAATGGTACATTTGTAGTAACAGCAGCTCGCGTAGTGAGCAACAGTAATAAAAGTAGTGAAATAGTTTTAAAACAGTGCAATATATTTAACAGTAGTACAATAGTAGTAGTTAGTTAACATCTGTGGCAGCCCGGGTCCCAACTCTCTAAATATACAGTAGAAAGAGTGTGTTGACCTGCCCTGCCCTGCCCTCAACAGGACCTTCCCTCCCTAAACAGTGATTTACCTGCCCCAACACAAAACCCTCACCTTCCCTCAAAAGTGACCTTCCTGCCCTAAACACTTGACCTTACTGCCCCTTAACATGACCTTTCCTGCCCCAACCAGAAAACCTCACCTCCCCTCAAACAGTAAACCTCACCTGCCCCCCAACAGGCCCTTACCTGCCCTCAAACAAAAACCTCCCCTTCCCCTTTAACGTGACCTTACCCCCCTCAACACGTAACCTCACCTCCCCCTCAACAGTGACCTTACTGCCCTCAACACAGTGACCTTCCCTGTCCTAAAACGTGACCTCCCCTCCCCCTCAAACAGTAACTTCACCTGCCCTCAAACAGTAACCTAACCTGCCCTCAATATGACCTTACCGCCCTCAAAAAGAAAACCTCACCTGCCCTCGAAAATGAGGGTGACCTGAAAAAGGGCGATCCGACCTGCCCAAACCCCCAATGGGTGACCAAAACTCCCCTCAGTAGGGAAACTGCGTGGACAACAAAGTGACTTGAAGGAACCACCCATTTTTTCGGGTCAATGCCCCTGTAGGCCGCGGCCCGGTCAAAAACCGGGCTCCCGGTGGATAAGCCCAACCAAAATTGTTAATGTTGGCTGAAATCATCCAAGAAAGGGGCTTATGGCGGGTCGGGAAAGTGATTGGGGAACTTGTAAAGTTCCTTCATGAAGACAAAAAGAGTTTGTTGCAATTTCCCTCACGTACAAGAGAGGGCGTTGCAAAGTCGGGGACCTCGGGCATTCCCCGGTTCCTTCGTTACCGTCGCCCCCCCCCTGATTTTTTAATTTGAGGTCCCGCATCGTCTGCCAAATCGCTTCAACGGAGTGATTTCGGGAGCAGGTTTTAGTCAGCCCCTCCAGAAATTTTCCAGGTGAAACTTACGATGTAAAATTTGAGAACATGGCAGCTTGGGTATTTTATTGTAGACGTTTGCCATCCAGGGGTTTTTCCAATACAAATTCCAGGACAAATTTTGAAGAAGGAGAACTTGTAAAAAGAGATTTAAAAACCCCTCACTAGCATGGTCGAAAGAGACCATAGCGGGAGATTCTAAAAGGAAGAAGGCGCCTAGCTTTATTTAACGTCAGGTGGAAAGGGGACGGATACAGACGAGGGCATAGTCACGGTAGGCGGGATTCCCCAGGGGAAAGTAGGTCCTCCCCAAAGAGATCAGGGAAATTTGTTTCTAGGCATGTACATAATTTCAGACTACGACAACTACACTACTAAAAACAAACCCCTCTCTTTAGTAGGACCTCTTCCACTGGGGAATCCCGCCTACCAGGACTATGCCCTCGTGCTCCCCCGTCCCTTTTTCCCCCGACTTTACTTTAAAAGCGTCAGGCGCCTTGTTTTGTTCAGAATCTCCACGACTATGGTGCTTTCGCAAACCCACTGCTAGGTTTGAGGACGATTACCTCTCTTCTGTACATAGTTCTCTGTCTTCAAATTATGCCCTGGAATTTGTATTGAAAAAGCCACGGATGGCGAAACGTTACAATAAAGATACCCAGATGTTCACATGTGCTCAATTTTCTTGCGGTATTGTATCCCTTTTTTTGTACAACTTACGATGTACCTTTCTCAGTAGTCTCTATTTTTCTAGCTCCTGCTTTTTTTTTAGCTTGGTGTGTACCATGCCCCCTTCTAGGCATTTTATCAACTGCCTTTGGGGGGCATTTAGTAAAACCTTTTGCTGCCTGGAGAGAAAAAGACTTGAAGAATATCTTTAGGTCATCTCTCTCGTTTTGAAATTCTGTTCCGGCCTATAAATTCTTTTTGTGGTCTGAATGAGAGACTGACATCACTCCATGTTTCATACATGGAACATCGCTCTATTTTTGGTCTGAGTTTGCCCTTTTACTCAGTTTCAATCTTTGCCCCCAGTTTTTTTTTTCACTCGGGCAACGAAACTTGTCCTCTTAACACCACAGGGAAAAATTTCCCTCATCTTCGAGAGATGCTACTCGAACAGTTTTGGTGTAAAAGGGAAAGGGAAACACTAATGAACAGCAAGGCTACCTCTCATTGCCTGACTGTCACTGCTGCTTTAGACTACAAATAATCCCCAACAGAAGAGTGGGGGGGGGGGGGTGCGGCGGCGACGGCGGCGACGGCTGTGGCGGCGCGGTGTGGCTGCGGGGGCTGAGACGCTGCTGCAACATTTTTAAAAAAGAGTGCATGTGCGTTATGTTTTTCCTACAGTTAATTAAGCCTCCTTTTAAACCTTCAACTGTAAAATAAAAAAAAAATGTAAAGGTTTTATGTTAGAGGGGTAAATTAAGAGCTAAAGCTTTCTAAAAGCTACATTTTAAAATCTGTATAAAACAAGAGTCTTCTACTGCCTGTTTATCATTATTAAAGTACCCAAATATTATACTAGTATCATTTAATTTAAATTTTTTCAGGCAGAATTTGTATTTTAGGAATTAAAACTACACGGAGGAGGTTCTTGTCATTGTCAAGGAACAACCCCCATCTCACAATTTTTGACCAGTTTCATTTTTTCCCTTTCCAGTACTTGCTTTGTTAACCAAGCAAATTACCAGGCAATTCAATTAAATTTGAATTAATCATATTGGCTGCTTTTTATAATGTGATTAAGGTAAAGTATGGAGAGAGACATTTTTCATGCTTGACAAAACCGAAGGAAAATATTAAAATTGTCAGTCAAATAAAGAATGCTCACCTCCCAAAGACTTTACTCTCACACAAACTAAACCCCCCTCACAAAAAATTTTCTTGAGTGACTGCTCAAATATTCACCAGGACAAGTTCCTTGAGTTTTTAAAGTTATGAAAATACCTAAATAATAAAAAAGAGTGTAGCGAGCTTCCCCGTGCCCTTTTGGCATTATTTTTGTGTCGTAATAGACAATTTTATAAACAGTTACACTTGACCTAATTCTATCTTCTGTACCACTTATTTACGGTTTATTATCGTATATATAGTCTTTTGTAATACATTTAGTTCAAACACTTTACCAATACACTAACAATAAATCAAGAAGGTTGTGTAACAGGTTTTTAATCAAAAAACTGGTGTGTTGTGTGTGTGTGTGTTTTGTGTGTGTTGTGTGTGTGGTGTGTGTGTGTGTGTGTGTGTGTTGTATGTGTGTATGTGTGATGTGTGTATGTGTGTTGTGTGTATGTGTGTGTGTGTGCTGTGTTGTCTTGTGTGTCTTTTTTGGTCTGTGTGTGTCTTGTGTGTCTGTGTGTGTCTGTGTCTGTGTGGCGTGTCTGTGTTTCTGTGTCTTTGTGTTCTGTGTCTGTGTGGTCTGGTCTTTTGGGGTGTCGTGTCTGTTCTGTGTTGCGTTCTGTGTCTGTGTGTGTCTGTGCTGTGTCTGTCTCTGTTGTCTTCTCTGTGTCTCTCTTTTGTCTGCGTTCTTTTCTTTTCCTTTTTCTCTCTGTCTCTCCCCTTTTCACAGGGTTTGACAAGGGTTTGGCTAAGGGATCTCAATTCATTTACAAGCAAAAGCTGTTACTAACCGCTAATTTTAAGCATTTTTATTGTTATTTTAAACATACAAGTAGGGAAAAGGATGAAGTTGGAGCCCCTCTATAGCTTCGGCTTGTATAGCCCCAGTTATATACGGTATTCCGTCATGTTTCATGAAAAGAAGATTCAATTAGTTTCTTTTATGACAAATTGCTAGGTCAAAAATCCGGGGAGCAGGCCACCCCCCGTGGGTGTTACAGAACTAAAGGGTTAAAGATAGTGTTCGACTCCTACCTTGTTTCTGGGAGTATTTATTTTTGGGCTTTTTTTGGTTTCTAAAAAGGTTTCCTGTTTGACCAATTATGAGAGGGGGCACTGATTTCATGGGGACTTTGTAAACCCCACCAACTTTTTTTGGGGGGGGGTTTTTTAAATCAACCTTCGGTTTCTTTGTTGGGTTTTTTTGGGAAAGCAAGGTTTTTTTTGCCCTTTTTTTAATTTGCCTTCATACAGGAAAACCGGGTTTCTCATTGTAGGGGAAAAAATAGTAAAATTTTTTCCGGGCCAATCATTCCCTTGAGGATGAGGCTTTAAAAAAAAGAAAAAAAAATTTTAAATTTCCTTTCAAAAACACTGGAACTATGAAACAAAGGTTGTTTAAAAAAACGCCCCCTAAAAAAAGTTGGTGGGGTTTAAAAGGGGTCCCATGTATCAGTTTTCCTCTCTTTTTTTGGGTTTCAAAAGGAAAAACTTCTGGAAACCAAAATTCCCCAAAAAAAATACTAAATCAGGGACAGGGTTGGATTTCGAATGCTATTTTTAAAACCAAAGTCGTTCCTGTAATCCCCCCCGGGGTGGGCTGTGAAAAATTTTATTGTCCCCAACAGTTCTGTGGGAAAAGGAAAATGTTGGGTATGGCAGAAAAAAAGCGATGACTAAAATAGGCAAAACGGGAAGACTAGGCGATGCAAAAAACCTTCCCCCAACAGCAAGAAATCAAGGCAAAAAAATTATGTAAAAACAACAGAGCAATGGTGAATCACTATTTTGGTGGGGGGCCCAGAAGGGCAAACATTTTCCCAGGGAAAAGCTACGGTCAGGGGAAATTTTTAAACCCCCGGAGACGGGACTAGGAGAACCTAAGGGCACACGGGAAAAGCACAAGTCCTGGAGGAAAGGGGGGTTATTTTCTAGGAGGGGGAAAAGGGGAAGTAAACCCTTTTGAGGGACACTGGGGGGAAAGGGGGAAAACCTGGGGGAAAGAATATTACAAAAAAAGAATCCCGAGGGGAAAAAATTGACAGGGCAAACATTGACAATGTTTCAGAGGGTACAGTGGAAGTTGAACCGAGATGGGTCAGGAGTTTTTGACTCGCCCCCTGAAACCCAAAATGTTTGAGGTAGGTGGGGTAAACATACATACATACAAAAAACCCCCTATTTTATTTTTATATATATAATTATATATATATATTTTAAAATATATATATTTTATTTAATATATATATGAGGAGAAAAAAAAAAAACGGGACCCCAGGGGGAAGGAAAACAGAGGGAAAAACGGGGAAAGGGAAAAAAATGGATGGAAGAGTCAGGAAAAAAGGGGGAACAGAGTGCAAAAGGAAGCTAAGTGGCTTATCACTAAAATTTGGGGGGAAAGGATGGACCCGGGAGAGAAAGATTTTGGGAGGGGGAACCCCAAGTTTACAGCAGCCATGCCCGAGAGCCTAAAAAATAAAACTAAAAAGTTTGAAGTAGGATATAGGGGGCCCAAAAAACAGAAGGGGTATGTAATCAGGAGCGGGTTTACACCAAAAACCCAAATGGGGGGGCCCCAGGGGGGAAAAAAAGGATTTAAGTTTTAAAATGTAGAGGCCCTATCAGGCCCCCAAGGAAATGCTGAAAAAGGAAAATTTGGCATGCTGTTGGGCACAGGGACAGCGGTGGGGGGTTGGGAAAAGGAAAGAGAAGGGGGATGGGGCCCCCTGTAGAGGCCCCTTTAGGCCCCCGGGAGACCCGGGAAAGGGATAAGGGAAGCAGCAATAGGGATTTCAGAGATGTGGAGGGAAAAACAATGGTAGAGGGGGGGAAAGGGTCAGTTTTTTTTTATGGGCTTCAGGGGACAAAAAGGGGACTTTATGAAAAAAAGTGACAGGGGAGGGGAAAAAAAGGGGGAGACTGAAAATATCATCAAATATATAGGAGGGGGGGGACATGGCCGGTGATAAATTTTCAGAGAACGGGGATACTTAGGGGAAAAAAAATTTGGGCCCATTTAAAATTGTTTTTTCGGGCCCATAAATGGAAACAAAAAAAAACAAAAAACCATGCCTAAAGGAAACAAATTACCAGAGGGTGTTCCTAGACTGGGGATTTAAAAGGAAAAAAAAACAGGGGATACAAAGGGTAAAAGGGGTAAGAGGGGACAAGGCTAGTTCTAGTCAGCGGGGAAAACCCCAGAGTCAGGAGCAGCAGCGGGTTTAAAACCCCCTGCAGAACCCCCAAACCAAAAAAAATTTAACCCAAAAAAAAACCACACCCCCACATAACAGCCCCCTCCCCCGCACAAACCCCAGTACACAGCACCCCCCCCTACGAAAATTGCCGGGGTTTTTCCCATTTTCCCCGGGTGTGAGGGAAAATTTTCAAAGATGGAGTATCAAATGGAGTATAAGAAAACAATATTTTTCATTGCCGGCTATTTTTAAAGGGTTTAAGGGTTAATTTCAAGCCCCCGCTTTTCCCCCCTATTCCCGCCCCTTTTTTCCCCCCACCCCGAAAGTGATAGTTTGACTCCCGGCTGTTTGGGTTTAAGGTGGGGGCAGTCAAAGCTCCCGTACCCCTTTCCCCCCTCCTTTTTCCCCCCCCCCCCCCCCCAAAGGGTGACGTGTGGGGCTCCGGTCCAAAACAGAAATCACTGCTCCAGCCCCCGGGCCTACTGTAAGTCTTTTCCTGCTTGTATTCTAGTGGTTTTTACGGGGTTGAAAGCTTCACTTTTGACCAATAAAAAAACTTGGGCCCTTTTCCATTTTTTGTTTCTAATTTGATTGTTGTAAAAATCACCACATTTTTAGGTATTTACTTATAAATGGGAGTGATTTTTTAAAAGCAGTGGGTAACCTGTTATTTTTCCCAGTTTGGGATGACAGAGAGGGGTCAACCTCCCAAATCAACGGGGGAAAAGGGAAACTGATGGAGAGGGGACTAATGCCCTGAGACTTCCCCTTTTGGTTTTTAATTACCTGTGCCCCTGTATGAAATTGAAAGGATTGAAACCCCCTCATCATTCCCGGGGGTAAAAAAACCCTCCCTTTCCCTGTCATGGGGGTATAAAAAATCACGGCTATATGTGAAAGAACAAAACCGGTGGGTTGTAACCAAAAACCTGCGCCCCCCCATAAACAGCAACGGCTACAATTTCAACAACACAGTGTAAAACCAACCCAGACCCCCCAAATTTATATTAGCGTTGAATTCAGTTATCTTTTTAATTTTTTTCATTTTTCATTTTCTTTAATGTGGGAATTTAATATTTCATATTTAAGTGTTTTATATTTTCTTTTATAATAAAGTGTTTAGTTTGTCTTTTATTTTTTTCTTTTTTTTTCCCTTTTTAATTTTCCTGAGGAAAGGAGCCAGCCTGGGTAATACTGTCTAAAGTTTTTTACGGGGGTGAGTAACCCTTCACAAGTGGCGACCTTGCCAGGTCAACTCTACTGATAAAAGATTCAACTCCTTTCTCAAATCTCCATTGGAATTTTAAACGCCCCTTTCCCACAGTGGTTACCCCCCAGCCATGAGAAATTTCATTCTTAGGGTAGGTACGGGAAGGTTTTTAAAAGATTTGGTGATTGTTATGGTCTCAATTTATTGTAAGTCAAGTCAAGGCGGGAATATATTAAATTCTCCCAAATCTTTTTTTGTGCGAGCTTGAAACACTTTGGAGGATTAGATTTCTAGGGACCCGAGATTTTCCAGTGACAATTTTTTTCATTGAGCTTTTTTATTATATCAAGGGGAAACTGTATTAGGACATTTCTTGTTTTGGGTTTGGTGGAAGATTGGATGGTCAAGTGACCCCATTCTACTTACTGTTTGCCCCCGGAGCGGGCATGGGAACCCCTTTTTTTAAATTTAATACATTGTTTAACTGAACCCAGGGATCGACCCCTCTGTTTATTTCCCAGTTTGGGGCGGAGCAGGTTTTTGGAACCCTCCATTTTCTTTAATCCCCGTTTCATTTCCCATGATATTTTAAAGGTTTTTTGCAAGCATGGGGAATCCCAGTTTTGGATAAAATGCTGGAAGTAATTTAGGAAAAAAGGGAAAAAAATTTAGAACTTTCATTGGGTTTTTAAAAAACCCGGGAAAAAGACTTGAAAGAAGAGGGGAATCGAAACAAAAGAAAATTAAGGAGAGAAAAGGAATAGAGAGAGAAAAACAAGAAAGCAGTTAAAAAGAGGGGTTTTTAAAAAAGGGAGAAAGAAAACCCCTTTGAAAGACAGGGGGAAAAAATGGGGAGAAAAGAGAGAATTGGAGAGAAATAAAAGGGAAAAGACATTTAAAAAGAGAGAAAAAAAGGAGTGTGATAGACTTTGATCTTTGAAAAAAGAACAGGTACGTGAGGAAAAAATTTAAAATTTAAAGGGGGAAACTTGAGGAAAAAAGAAAAGGGCCCAGAAAATTTATTTAAAGGGGGAAGAGGAGAAAAGAATCGCGAGCTGGAACAACCCTCGCCTTGGAATTAAAATTTTAAAAATTTAAAACTTTCTCACAACAGCAATTAGATGAAGGAGTTAATGGAACAACTTTGCAGCTATTTGCACATTTTCCCCCAAAAACCCCCCTTTTCCCCCCTCCCTTCCCCCCCCCACAGAGGGGGAAGAATACTTAAATACATTTTTCGGGGTTTAAATTTTACCGTACCCTCTGTGAAGGGGTGCTGACACCTGGGCTCCCAGGTTGGAATGTTATTTTTTTGGTACCCTTTGAATATCTATGCAATTTTGTCGAGGTTTTCATTGTAATTATAACCTATTTGAAGAACCCTTCCTTAAAGCTATCAAAAAACCACTAATTCTTACAGGAAAGTTTTTGGGTATGCCCCCTTACAGCCGGGCCCAGAATTTCAGCAGTTAGAGGAAACACTCTTTCTTTTGTTCGCTTTTGGTAAAAGTTCGGGAAATTTGATCACAGTTATGAATTTTTCTTGGGGATTCATGGTTTTGGCTGCCCAAAGTTCTGACACCCTTTTCCCCCAATCAGAAAATTAAAAATTTCATCAGAAAACGAAAAACCCTGTTTAAAAGTTTGAGGAATTTGGGCTGAGGTGCTGCCCTGTATGCTGGGGGCCCACCAATTCCTAAAAAGCCCTAAAGGGATCAAACCCCAAAGGGGCAAGGGTTAACCCAGCCCTTTTAAAAAATAAAAGCCTCTAGTGGAAATTTAAAAGGGACTTTTCTATTCCGGTTTGTCATTTGTGTGGTTTTTAAGGGGGACAAAAAACGTCCGATTGTTCCTTTTTAAGAAGGCCCAAAAAATTTGGGAAAAGATTTTTTAAAAGATTTGTAATGCCCAAGCACCCTTTCTGTTCGGGAAAACATTTAAAGGGGACTTAATGTATCTAAAATTTTTACGAGACACTGGATGCACGTGTATAGTCTTTTCTGAAAAGCTGTTCCCTAACCTTAAAAAAAACTCATTCCTCTACTATACTTTAAAGACTATTTGGGCCGTAAGCATTTTTCTTTAAAAAACAAAGAACTTTAGAAAAAAGGGAACACTGCGGGGGGGGCCCTACGGGCCCATGCGGGCAGGTAAAAAGTCCCTCCCGGCCTAACCCTTGCCCCCAAACCCTTTTGTCAGGTCAGGTCACATTGACTTAAGGGGGGGGGAAACAGGCAACCGCCCGTTAGCCCCAAGCTATCAGGTTTTAAACTCCACCCCCCCCAAAAATTACTCATGTTTTTTATCAACCAAATTTTAAAGCTACAAAAACGTTCTGGCCTCTATAAGGGTTTCCCTTGGGAGTTTGTTCCACTCATCCACAACTTTTATTACCAAACCAGTACTTTCCTTATCCCCCCTGAATCTAAATTTTTTCCCAAAATTTAAAAAACCTTTTGCTGGAGTCCTGTCTAGACTGAAAATTTTCCCCACATTTACTCCCCTTTATTTATTCCTGTCTTCCATTTAAAAACCTAAATCATATCCCCCCCAAATTTTCTACTTTCTTTCTGGGAGATTTGAGTTTAAAGGGCCCCTTAGTCTATCCTCATAGGGAAGGTTTCTGTTTACATGGGATCTCTTTGTCATCCTCCAAACCACCCTTTTGTTACATTGGGGTCTAAAGGGTTTTCACAGGTTGGTCTGAAGCCGTACTAGCCCCCATCACTTCTTGCTCCATACAAATAGGTATGAAAAAGGGTGCATTTTTCCCTTTGGGGTTGGGACCTTTCATCACCAAAGATGGAATAGGTTTTTCCCAGACCCTCTTTCGTGAGTCAAAAAAAGGCCCCTCGAAAGTTCAGATGAGACAATGTCTCGTGAGATTCTGGGGGATTTAAAAAAAAAAGGGGATGCTACTCTCGAAAGTGAGGTAGTAGGGATCACCGGTTCACTTATTAGATAAAAAGGGAAGTATCCCCTCCGTACTTAAAAATGTCTTGACTAGGGCTCAGCCCAAAAACCCCAGGCTTCCCCTTTACTGTCCATTTTTTGTTTTTCCCCTGTTTTAAAAGCCTTTGACATATCGAAGGACCCCTTTTTTCAATTTAAAAGTAATTGCCCTTCTCTTCAGGATTGCTAAAATGGCCGTTTAAAACAAAATCAAGTTACCCAAAGGAAAAACTTTTCAATTAAATTTGAATATATAAAAGGTATTTTTGTACAAGTCAGTATTCAAAAAAAATTCCCAGAGGGAGTTTGACTTTTTCCATCTTAGTTGTTCCAATCAATGCAGAGAGATGTTCTTAAAATGGTCATGACCTGCCAGGGGCCCGGACATTTTGCATCGAAAAAACCTTTAAAATTAAAATTGGGGGGAAACCCTTTATTTTTGGCCAAAAATGTCCTCTTTTTGTCACTACCTATTGAAAGATGTTTTAAGTTTGCCAACTGTCACCCTCCCGGGAAACCGGGCGGAGTACCTAGGGTCAAAATCCCAGTCTTTAGGGTACTTTTTGAAAGATTAGTATTGAAAAATGGGTTGGTCCTTTATCTCCACTTTCATCTGGGGGCATGATATAATTAACATTAGTTGTTATGCTTCGATTTTCCCCCTAAAGCCTTTCCTTTTAAAGACCATAACCACTACAGAGGTGGCTGAAAGCCCTTTTGCCCATTTTCCCCAAAGAGTGGGCATCCCCGAGAAATTTTTTTCGACCGTGGGAAAAAATTCCCGTTAAATTAATGCAACATCTATCCCAAAACTTCGGGGAAAGGGAACCCCCCTTCTTCACACACCCCTATCTTCCCAGCTGTAATGGGAGGATTGAGCGCCCGCATTGATTCTCAAGTCCCTTTTTAAGGGGGGAAAATTTGCTCCCTTAAAACCCAAGGAGGGGCAAACGTTACCTACCCTTTTGCCCTTTTTTTGCCATTAGGGAAATTCCCCGTTTACTCTTTGGGGTTTTCACCTTTTGAACTTCTCTATGGTAGGGCAGGCCAGAGGCCCCTTTTTCCATCCTTATGACTTATGGGCTAATGAGGAAAGGGAAAAATTTAGGTTCTTTTCCCCCCCCTTCCAGTTTTTCCTTGACCTTAGATCCAAACTTGGGGGAACCTTTAAAAAAAATTTCGAAAAAATTAAATTGTCAATGGAACCCGTACAAAAATTTTTTGATTCCCAAAACCAGAGGAAAGGGAAGGGTTTTAAAATAGGAGATGAAAATTCTGGTACTTTTGCCTATAAGTCAAAAAAAATTTTTTGGGAGCACCCGAAAAAGGTCCATATAAAGTATTTTAAAAAATTTTTGGGAAAATTGACTTTTCCTCATAGAAGTCAGGGGGAAAACCCAAACTTTATCATATCAACATCCTTAAGAAAAAATTACCGAAGAAAATTTTGGTTAAACTGCCTTTAAAAAATTTGACTTAGTTTTTCCACACGAAAATTTTAAAACAAAAATGAAGAAAGTTTAAAGTTGGGGCGTAAAATTTTCACCTCTAACTTAGACTATGATGAAAAACTACATGGGGCTTGGTGACTCTTGACCACTCGGGGGCAACCAACTTAATTTTTAATGGAAACTTTGGTTGGGCCATAAGAGACAGGGAAATATTTTAATTTTTGTGAGTAACCCTTTTTAGAGTCTTTATGATATTTCCCGGTGTTCCCCACGGTTTGCCCCTAAGAAATTTTAAATAAGGGGACGGACAATCCTATCAAAAGAAAAAATTATAAAACCCCGTTCCCGTTCCCTTAAAGGGTGCATTTGAACCCGGAGGTAGACAAAATTTTTAAAAAATAAAGATCCCCTGAAACCCCTTTAGTACTTAATTGTTCACCCGTTGTCATGGTTAAAAAGGAGGATAATTCATATAAACTTGTATTGACTTTTTAGAGGCCTTTTAAAGCTATAATCGGTGGGATGCTGAGGGGTATGCCCTTTAAAAAGAAAAGCGATCACACAAATTTTATGACGCTTTCCCCTTTTTTTCAGAGATTGATATTGGGGCAGGGATTCAACAAGTAATTTTTAGATCCTTTTCTAAGCATTTCACCGCTTTTTCCCAAAAAACCCAAAGGAATGTGCAAATTTTGAACTATGGCCCCCTTTGGTTTTGGGAAATTTCCTGTGCTACCTACGTGAGATGATGAGAAAGGTCTTGGGTTTTTTTTGGGCCCAAAAATTTCAATTTATTTTGATAAAAATTTTCTTTAAGAAATCCACGGTTTTGGGGGAAACATAAACCCAAACATTAAAAACAGTTTTGCGATTTGGTTACGCTCGCATGGCCTCATGCCAACCCAAAAAAAATGCTTCCTTGGGTTTTAACAAAATTAGATTTTCTTGGATGATTTCTTTCCCAATAACTCTCTGCAGCCTTCCCCAAATAAGATCAAAGTTTATTACAATTTAAAAATTTCCCCCCAAAAACCCAAAAAGGGTCATGCGTTTTGCTTTTTTGGGTTCTTGGGAAATTTTTTTGGGACGGTTTTTTCCCAAACCTTACTGATCTTCAGGCTTTTATCAGACTTCCTTTTAAAAAATTTGTGAAGGGGGGCCCCCTTGAACTTTTGAGTAGGCGGGGAAGTTTTTAAAGGGGATTAAAAATATCTTTTCGAAAGACCCTATACTTAAGATTCAAAATATTTAAAAAAACATTTTTTTTAAGAACTGTGCCTCCCAATTTCTTGGGTTAGGTGCAGGGTTACTACAATAAACCCTGATGGTACTCCCCTTTCCCCGTATGCTTTCCCAAGCCGGGGAAAATCCTTTTCCCCAGAAAACGAGATAATCCCCAATAGAAAGGAAGTTTAGCCCTTTGTGTGGGGTATCTCCAAACTTAAATTTTATTTGTGGGAAAAAAATTCATTTTTTGAAACGGACCCCAAACCTTTTATTACCCAGAAAAATTTTAAGGGAAAACCAAAAGTCGCCTTTTTTGAGGTTTGGGGCATTGGCACTCCGGGGTTTTAAGTTTCCATATTGTGTATATCAATGGTTTTCATCCAATTTTTTTCTCTGATGGTTAAGTCGTGCGTCAGTTTGAAAATTTTTTTGCCTTACGCGACTTCCAATTTTTAAAAAAACTTTTTCCTCGCCTTTTTTTCTTTTTACTCCCTTTACTATAAGTTTGGTTTTGGGGGGTGGAGGGAAAGGTTTAATAGATAGGGTAGCGATGGAGTAGTATTTAATTTTAAAAAGTAGTTTCATTGCCGGGAAATTGTTAAAAGGTAGGGTTTTAAATCAAGCTCCCGCTATTCCCGCCTTTTTTCCCCCCCCCGAAAAAATGATAGTTTGACCCCCGGGGGCTGCTTGTTAAGGTAGGGTCAGTTTAGCTCCGGTTTTCCCCTTCCCCCCCCCTTTTCCCCCCCCCCGAAAGGTGGGCGTTTTGGGGCTCCCGGGCCCAAAAAGTTTAAACACTAGACTCACGCTCCCAGCCCCTACTGTAAGTACATTCCCGCCCTTTTTTATTCTAGTGGGGTTTATTGGTTGAAAAACTTCACTTTTGACCAATAATAAATTAGTCCCTTTTAGTTTTGCTCTAAGTTTACTGTTGTAATAAAACACCACTTTTTTTTAGGTATTGTTTTCTTTTTTATTTGGGGTGATTTTTTAAGCAGTGGGTAACCTGTCTATCTTTTCCCGGGTTGGGATGGGCAGAGAGGGTCACCCCCGCCAAAACGAGCAGAACTGATGGAGATGGGGTAACGTCCTGGACTTCCCCTTTTTGGATTTAATTTCCTGTGCACCGTTTGGGAAAATTTCCCGGACGTAAACCCCTCATATTTGCAGTGGTAAAGAACCTGCTTCCCTGTCATCGGGTATAATACTCATGGCTTTTTACTGTGAAAAACGAACCGGTTTGGGGTTTTAACCAACACCTGTGACCCCCCCCATCATCAGAAAAGGCCCACAATTTTAACAAAAACAGGTTTACCAACACCAGAACCCCCCCATATTTATTAGGTTTAATTTAGTTATCATTTATATTTTTTATTTTTTTATTTTCTTTAAAAGTTTGGTTAATATTTCATTTTAAGTGTTTTATATTTTCTATTAATTAAAGTTGTTTATGTTTGTCGTTTTTATTTCTTTTTTATTCATAATTTTCTGGGGGAGGAGCCAGGGCCCGGGTAAACTGTCTGAAGTTGTTACGGGCTGAGTAAGCCTTTACACCCCGCCCCCCCAAAAACCCCCCGAATCAGTTTTAGAAAAGATGAAGGGATGGGTTTCACTAATTTCAGACCCGGGAATAAAAAAAAAAGTTTTGAGGAATGGTAGGAAAAAAATCGTGGAGGCATCCCCAGACAACATAGCATTCACGGAAAAAAAAGCTCATTGGAAAGAAAACGATTTTCAATCTTTCCAATTTAATAAAAAGAAAACCCGAGGAAAAAATAAAGGGGAAAAGGGGGTGGGAGGGGGTGAAGGAGTTGCAATGCTATAAAAAAACCCGTGGGGTTTTTGAGGAGTTTGGAAAGGGGGGGGACAAAAAGGGGGAAAGCAAAGGGGTAATAGTAGGAAAAATTTTAGGGTGGGGGGTTCCAAGGTGGTGATTGCCCGTGATGTTTCACCACGAAAAGCTGGAGGCCAAGACAAGAATTTTTAGAGCAAAAAGGGGGCAATGGTTGGTACTTTTGGGTGAAGGGGGGCCAAAAAGGGCCCACATGGGCAGGGCAAGTTACTAGTTTTAGGAAGTCAAACACAAAATTGAATGGGGAAAACCTGGAGGGCCCCAAAGGGGGTCCAGAAAAAAGAAGGGCCCAAGATGTTTGAAAGGGGGTACTGGAAAAACCCCACGCATCAAAATCAACTACCGGAGGTGAGAGAGGAGGGATTTAACTAGCAAGAATGGGACCTCCCTATTTTTCCCCTTTGGGAGTTCAAACACTGAGGATGTCAAATTTAAAAGGCCCCTTTAGAGCTAGTGATAAAATGGTTTCCCGAGCCCTTTAAAAACATTGAGTTACAAGTGGGAAAGGGAAAAAAGGGGGGATTTCAATGGGGAGAAGCCAAAATACAAAAAAAGGGGACCACAAAAGGCTTGAAAAAATTTTCCCGCACCTTCATGGGGGTTGGGAAAACAATTTCTAGTGGGGAAAAAAAACAGTAAATGAAAATGTTTAAATGGGGAAAAAAATTCAAGGAGGGAGAAGAAAGGTTCAACCCAAGACAACAAAAAAAAAGGGAAAGACCCAAAACGAGCCCATGGTTTTTCCCAAAGGGGTTTTAAAAAAAGGCCAAAAAAAAATGCACTAGAGAATGGAAAAAAAAATAGAAGACAAAAGGAAACCAAAAAAAAAAGTTTAAAGAAACCGAAAAGATTATGAAACAGATAAGGTGGGAGGCCCTGGCAGCAATACGAAAAATGGCATAGCATCCCAAAGCCCAAAAATTTTTTTTAAGTATTGTCATTCCCCATCAGGAGGAAAACAACGTCAAAAACCAGGGAGTCAGGTTTTGGGGAAAGGGGGGGAGGGGGAGATCACAAGAAAAAAAACCCAAAAGGGGAAAGGTGAAGCTAAAAGGAGATTTTTTGGGGGTTTTTTTTCAGTGGAGAAAAAAGGACTTCAAGGGGGAGCCAGAATGGTGGGGAAATTTAAATTGGGGGTTTAAAGGGTGATAAAAGGGAAATAAATTTCCTCAAAGGCGGTTTAGACCAAAAAAATTTCTCCGGGGAGTCCTGAGGGGGAAAAGGCACCCTTTTGTGCCATAAAACCCCTTTAACCCCCATTTATAGAAACAGGGCAAAATACTTTAGGTGTGGAGGAGAAAATGTAGTTTTTTAAATTTTTTAAATGACAGAAGGGGCCCTTAAAACCCCAGGGGCCAGTGTTACTAACATGTATAGTATGCAAAAATTATGGTTTAAGATTATCTGGGAAGAGTGGTGGAGTACCTAGAAAAGGAATGAGTTATACACAATAACCAGCTTGGGTTTCAGGGAACAGAAAAACCTGTTTCAAAAAATACTGGAGTTTTTTGACAAGTTTGGGAGAAATAAGAAGGGAGAAGGGGGGGGAAGGGAAAGGGTGATTTTTTGGATGTAAGAAGTCTTTCGAACCCTAGTTCCACACGAGAGATTAGTACAAAAGCTAGAGAAACAAGCAGGAAAGGGGACTGCAATGGATCAGAGGAATACCTTTACAGGAAGGGAAAAAAACGGGAAAACAACGAGTTTATGGTACGGGGCCGAGGGGGTCCCGAGTGGGGGCCCGTGGGCGAGCGGGGTTTTCCCCAGGAGGTTTAGTTTCCCAAGGCCGGGGCTGTTTCTGGTTTATGGGAATGACAATTTAAAGGGAAAAGGGTAGATTCAGAGGTTTTTCCCCGTTTGCAGGGCGTGTTAAAAACTAATGCGGGAAAAATTCAAACGGTGAGGGGTCAGGAGGACTTTTCAAAGGGATCTGGGCAGGCGGCTAGCCTGGTCCAGGGAAAAAAGGCTCTTGGGGGTTTAACCCCAACCCGTGCAAAAATCCCTGAAAATTTGGAAAAATTCAAAGGGAAGCAGATAGTACAGGCTAGGGAGGCCCAAGACTACAAACTTCCCCTCAAAGAAAGGAAAATTTTGGGGTGAGAATAATACCGGTACATTTTTCCCCCGAGGGACGTTAAAACCCAAAAAATTTTCTCCCAAAATGTGGGGGAACTGGGAAACCCAAGGGAAAAGCGGTTTTTGACACCTTAGTAAGGGAAACGTTCAAGGGTCTGTACACCGTGTACGTCAGGCACATATTGGGTTTTGCCCGCACCAGTATGGGAAAACCCCACATGGTCCCAAACACCCTCAAGAAAGAAAAGGACAGTGTAAGGTTTTCAAGAAGACTAGTCCGGAGTTGTGGGGGATGTATAAGAGGAAGAGGGGGAAAACGGGCCCGACGACTTTGGGAGGAAAGGGATGGGGGGAAATGAAAAACGACTATTAAAAAAATGAGGGAATTCACAAGGTGGGTAGGGGGCATGTTTTAGAAATGGGACCAGCATCAAGGGGTTTACAACTGGAAAATTGAAAAAACTCGAAGAGGGCCAGGAAAAGTTAGGGAAAAGATTTCAGTTATTTGAACTGTCATGGAGTAGAACAATCTGCAAAGTGATGTAGAGGGGGGTAGGATCCCTACACAGCTTTTTAAGAGATATGATAAAGCTCATGGAGCAGGAAAAAGTGGAGAAAAAAACCCACCAGCGAAGAGGGGGGGGCCAGGAGCTTGAATAGACCCCCGGAACCACAAAGAGGTGATTTCCCACCAGTGAAAAAAAAATTATGGGAAATGCGTCGAGTTTCCACAGCAAAAGCAGTGGGCTTTAAAACCACGTTTTCAAAGGGGCCGGGGAGAAGGGGGGGGAGGTGGAGAGGGATGGGGAAAGGGCAGGGGGGGGAGAGGGGGGGGGAAGGGAAAGAGAGGGAAAGGGGGGGGACGAGGGGTGGGGGCATGGGGGGGGGAGGGGGGAAAAAAAGGGGGAAAACAGGTATGGGAGGGAAAAACAGGGGGGAGAGGAAGGGGGGGAAAATTTAATCAAAATATGGACATAAAAACAAACACAACCCGCCACGATCAGTCCAAACAACATTTTTTCTGCGACTGTCAATTTTTTTTTACGGAAAAATTTCCAAAAAATGAAAATTTTAAAGAGGGGCAAAACAGAAAAAATACATTTTGGCCCTCGAGTCTGCAAACTGTCGCTGTTTTAAAAAAGATTTCCTAGTTCTTTTAGGGAACCCTATCCACCATGCAATGTCTTGGGGCATGCGCGCAAATTTTTGGGTCCAGGCCTGTAAAAACGGGCCCTTTTTTAAAATACAAGTAGGTGAGGCACCTACTTGTACAAAAAGTATAGTAATAATTTACAGCTTTTATAACCCCATAAAAAGTACAGCCCTTTACCACATGAAAAGAAAAGTAAGAAAAATTTATGTTTTGGGGAGGCAGGCAACAGGTTGTTCCCAAAATTAAGAGGTATAAAAACTTTCGGGGTCTCTAACATAACTGCACCTAACCCACCCAAAGGTAGGTAGGTTGGCCCTTTGGACACCCTGGAGGGTTTTTCCCGAAGGCCAAAGCCCCCGCGGCCCCGGGTTTTGACTAGGCCTCCTAAAAGATCAGTGCCTTACCTTTAATTGTGATATACCTTTAATGAGTTCCGAGAGTTTTTCTACTAACGGAACCCAACCACGGGACAGGATCGTCTGGTGCTTGCCTGGTCAACTAGGCTGTTGCTGCTGTAGGCCCGCTAACCCACAAATCCATCATAACCTGGCTGATTGGCACCTGGTGAAGATACTTCTCCAGTTTCCTCTTGAAAACTTCTACACTTGTTCCAGCAGTGTTTCTAATATCTTCCGTTAAAATATTGAATAGTCCGGGGCCAAGGACGGTGATACAGTGAGCAGTTGTGCTCACGGCACAATTGCTTTTCATTGGGTTTATTATATTTTGGACTTTCTCCCATATCTTGCACTCCAGTATGTTATTGCTGTGTGCAGATTTGGGACCGGGCCCCTCAAGTACTTTTCAGGTATTATTATAAGAAGAAATAAGAAAGAAGGAACACTGCAACACGTTACTGGCCTATGCGAGGCAGGTCCAATTCTCCCACCGGCTTAAGCCAATGCCTTGACCTAGTGAGATCAGACACGTCACTTAAGGGAGGAGCACTGAATCCGACCTAGTAGCACAAGCTAGTCAGATCCAACTCACACCCACTCATGTATTTATCCAACCTATTTTTAAAACTACACGTCTTAATGTCTATGACGGTACTCAGAAGTTTGTTCCACTCATCTACAACTCTATTACAAAACCGGTGCGTTCCTATATCCTTCCTGAATTTGAATTTTTCCAATTTAAAGTCATTGTTGCGAGTCCTGTCTATGTTAGATATTTTTAGCATGCTATTTACATCCCTTTTATTAATTTCCCGTTTTCCATGTATACATCTCAATCATATCCCCCCTAATTCTACACCTTTCTAGAGAGTGCAGATTCAGGGCCCTCAGTCTATCCTCACAGGGAATATTTCTGATACATGGGATCATCTTTGTCATCCTCCTCTGTACGTTTTCCAGAGCATTTATATCCATTCTGTAATATGGTGACCAGAACTGAGCAGCATAATCTAAATGAATCCCAACAAAAGATATATAAAGTTGAAGAACAACCTGAGGATTTCTATTATTTATACCTCTTGCTATGAAGCCAAGGATTCTGTTAGCTTTATTGCAAACACTAATTTCACTGTTGTTTTGGTTTTAGATTACTGCTAACCAGAACTCCTAAATCTTTTTCGCAATCCGTAATATTAAGATCTACATTATTTTTGTTTATATGTCGCATGGTTATTTAACTGTCCAACATTTTGAACTTGCATTTGTCTATACTAAACTGCATCTGCCACTTCTCCGACCATTGCATCAGTCTATTCAAATCATCCTGGAGTGCTCTAGTGTCCTCATTAAAATGAATTGGACGGCCTATTTTAGTGTCATTAGCAAATTTGCTTATGTCGCTATTTATTCCCTCATCTATGCCGTTTATGTAGATTATGAACAACAACGGGCCCAACACTGACCCCTGAGGAACACCGCTTGTGACGTGCCCCCAGTCTGATTTCTCCCCATTTATGCAAACTCTGGAGTTTACCTGGAGAGAGTTCCGGGGGTCAACGCCCCCGCGGCCCGGTCTGTGACCAGGCCTCCTGGTGGATCAGAGCCTGATCAACCAGGCTGTTACTGCTGGCTGCACGCAAACCAACGTACGAGCCACAGCCCGGCTGGTCAGGAACCGACTTTAGGTGCTTGTCCAGTGCCAGCTTGAAGACTGCCAGGGGTCTGTTGGTAATCCCCCTTATGTGAATGACATGAAAGAATGGATAGATTCAGAGGTATTCCTGTTTGCAGACGATGTAAAGCTAATGAGATATACAAGAGGACGAGAATCAGGTAAGCCGACAAAAAGATCTGGACAGGCTGCAAACCTGGTCCGATAAATGACTCCAGGAGTTTAAACCTAGTAAGTCAAAGTCATGAAGTTTGCAGAAGAACAAAGAAAGCCGGAGGTGGAGTACAGCCTGGGAGGTCAAAAGTTGCAAAACTCACTCACGGAAAGGGATCTTGGGGGTGAGCATCATACGAGACATCTCCCGAGGCAACATCAATCAAATAATGTGCAGCATATGGGCGCATGAAACTAAGGAATACAAGTCGAGACATCTAAATAAGGAGACATTCATGACACTGTAACTGTCGATATACGGCAGGCCCTATAATTGCAGTATGCAAGCATCCAGAATGGAACCCAACATGGTCAACACGTTAAGAAAATTAAGAAAGTGCACGAAGGTTTTAGCAACAAGACTAGTCCCAGAGTGGGGGTATGCCCTACGAAAGGGTTAAGAAATCAACCTGATGACGCTGGAAGGACTAGATAGGAGAAAAAGGAGACATGATAACGACATTGTAAAGTACCGAAGGAATTGTACAAAGATGGAATATTGGGACACAGTAATGTTTCAGGAGGTGGGTAGCAACACAGCCAACAGGGGTCACAACTGGAAGTGAAAAGTCATAAAAATCACATGGGGAACATTAGGAAGGATTCTTGTACAGATTAATCCAAGAATTGACAAGTGGAGACAGAATGTTGTAGAGAGTGGACAAGCTAAAGGACGGAGGATAAAAGATACAATCGGAATATTAGGAAGCTAGAAGAGGTCAGAAGTGAGAAAGCCAAGCGAGAGAGTGGGAGGACGGATTACGAAGCAAGAGAGTGATAGAGAGATGAAGAGAGAGGACTATTAGAGGAAGAGAGAGAGAGAGGAGAGAGAGAGAGAGAGAGAGAGAGAGAGAGAGGGGGGGGGGTAACTACAACTAGGCGAGTACAGCTAGGCGAGTAAACAATGGAATTTTGTCCAGGATATGATTTTCAGGTTTCGATAATTCTCAGTGGTGTAAGATAAACGTGTCTAGGTTTCGGTGTCCTGGGGTTCAAACTAGGGACCTTTCGTATATACAGCAAGTCTCACCACTGGTCAACTCGGCATCCCCGTGGGAGGTGAGAGTTCAAGACAAGAATATCAGAACGAAACAATAAAATACTTTAGTGTAAGTAATAGCTAAGTGTAATTTTCTATATGTATATAAAAATTATGTAGTTTTCCTTCTATTGAAGAGATGGCAAGGTCTTCCCCGCTGCTAAATATTACTCTCCCGTTTATTTAATTTGGTTAATGGCCCGTAAAATTTTGTAAATACAGGTAAATACGAGTTAAAGTAACAATGTAAATTAATATTTAATTTTGTTCAAAAGCTTGTAGAAACGGACCCTCTAACGCCTTAGAAAACGAATGGTATATCTGGAGGAGTTTAATAGCATCTAAGAGTTAGTGATGCGCATCACATGGAAGACAAGTGCGCAACGCAGGTAGCCTCTCCCTTCCCTACTAAATAAGACCTACAGCTGACATACATGGCAAGCCGCTGCCTCTATCTGCTAACTTCCACAACGACCACTTTCTCCACAGTATCTTGTTCCATGTGAACTGTAAACTCCAAACAAAGCATTCAAGATATTAAAAGCCTGTACACTCGTCAAGTTCCAGAGGTTAAAGGTCAGAGCAGCAGTAAAGGTCGAGAATACATAAGACATAAGAATGTAGGAACACTGCAGAAGGCTACTGGCCATACGAGGCAGGTCCTTATCAAAACGAGCTGGTGCCATATGGGAAAAGGGAGCAATTGACTGTGATTAACGAGAAAACAGGAAGAGGAGGAAAAGGGAAGAGGAAGGATAACAAAAGGTCAACAGATGACGTCACAGTATCCCATACAGTGCCCTTGTGTGTATTCTCAAGCGTGCTAAAAGGGCCAAAATGCAACCTGGAACACAACACCCGCCAACTTGCACGCCCGGGGGG
>NC_069455.1:2450970-2474537 GCF_026875155.1 Cherax quadricarinatus | reverse complement strand
AGCTTGTTCCCCGGGACAAGACTCTTTAGCCTCCAAAGGACTGTTTCAAAGATAAGTTTTCATCAAACTTTATTCTCCATAAGTATTACAATGCTGAGTTGACAGAATTTGGTTATTGTGTGGTTTACATGTAGTAAAATAATAATTACAGAGTGTACCACTAGAACGCCTAGCATGGCTAGGCATTTCGGGCAGATTTATATTAAATCTTAGGTTTAAAATGTTACAAAATTATGAGATAAGTTGGTATTATGGCTAAGTGACTAAATACTAGTTGTGAGTTTAGCAATGTGAATGCTTTGTTTTGGCACTATACATAGTTTTCAGTATTGGAGTATCACAGGCCAACTTATGACTAGTTAAGATTCATTATTTTTGAGATTGAGATTGATATTTCTGTTTATGGTCAATGGGTGAGTGAGTGTAAGTGTGAACCACCAGGTGGTATTCGTATTATTAGTTGACAGGGTGTATCAGGGAGATAAGATGTTTTTGATGGTAGTTTTGAAGGTGATGAATGTGTCTGCAGTTTTGGAATTTTCAGGTAGGGTGTTCCAAATTTTAGGGCCTTTGACATACATTGAATTTTTGTAAAGGTTTAGTTGGACACTGGGAATGTCATAGAGATGTTTGTGTCTGGTGTTGTGCCTGTGAGTTCTGTCACAACTATCAAGAAAGCGTTTTAGGTCAAGGTTAATATTGGAATTTAAGGTCCTGTAGATGTAGATTGCACAGTAGTAAGTGTGGATGTACTGAACAGGGAGTAAGTTTAGATCTATGAAGAGTGGGGGGGGGGTGTTGCCAGGGATGGGATTTAGTGATTATTCTTACTGCGGCTTTTTGTTGGGTTATTATTGGCTTACTGCGGCTTTTTGTTGGGTTATTATTGGCTTTAGGTGTGTTGCTGCAGTTGAACCCCAAGCACAGATAGCATAGGTGAGGTATGGATATATAAGTGAATGGTATAGTGTGAGAAGGGCAGTTTGCGGCACGTAGTATCGTATCTTGGAGAGGATCCCAACCGTTTTGGATACTTTTTTGGTTATGTGTTGGATATGGGTGCTGAAGTTCAGGTTGTTGTCGAGGTATAGGCCTAGGAATTTGCCCTCAATATGCCTGGTAGAGTGTTGTCGATCTTAATGTTAATTTGCGCATCTCCTGCTCTGCTACCAAACATAATGTAGTAGGTTTTGTCAACGTTAAGCGTAAGTTTATTGGCTGTCATCCAAGTCTATATTTTGATCAGCTCCTCATTAACAATGGTGTTGAGGGTTGCAAGATAAGGGTGAGAGATGACATAAGTCGTGTCGTCAGCAAAGAGAATGGGGTTCAGGTGTCGAGATACGTTTGGAAGATCATTGATGTATATGAGGAAGAGCAGGGGACTAAGGGCACTTCCCTGCGGAACTCCAGTATCAAGTGGCTGTGTTGTTGATGCTGTGTCTTTAATGGTGACATACTGATACCTATTAGTAAGGTAAGATTTGAAATATGCAAGCGCATGGCCTCTTATACCATAATGGTCAAGTTTGTGGAGTAGGATGCCGTGGTCTACTGTGTCAAAAACTTTTCTTAGGTCAATAAAATTCCTAGTGGATATTCCTTATTTTTCCAATGCTGTGTAAAGCAGATCTAGCATTTTTATAATTGCATCGTTAGTGCTTTTATTTTTCCTGAATCCAAATTGGCAGGGGTTTGAGTATGTTTTGTGACGTTATAAATGAATATAGTGTCCTGTGCACGTGTTTCTCAAAGATTTTGGATAGCAATGGTAAGTTTGATATTGGCCTATAGTTGTTTAAATCTGTAGGGTCACCACCTTTATGTATTGGTGTAACCCTTGCCGTCTTGAGTAGTTTCGGGAAGGTGCTAGCTTCTAGTGACTTGTTAAAAAGCAATGAGATAGTATGCGAGAGGACATGGGCCACTCTCTTGTACAATAATGGTGGGGACATGAGACAGATTCGGTCGCAAGATTATCTTCAGTTTTCACGCGGTATCTACATGTTGATACCTTATCTGAAATTATAAATAGTGCTGCCAGCCGTGGGTCTGTATTAATGGAGTGTGTTACCAGTGGGTCAGGACTGGAGTTACCTGGCAGCAGAGTTTCAGGTCCGTTACTATGAGAGTTTCATAAATTCAAATTTAGAAAGGACAGGAAAGCCTTGTTTTGGAGATGGTATACAGTACTAACAAATTGATAAGATTTCTCTCTTACTCATTAGGTAAGGACTGTGGGGACTGATCACCTCCAAACTGCTTCTTTCCCTTCTAAATAAAAAAAAAGGCACAATATCGTGACTGGAACGATACACATTATTATTATTATAATCAAGGGGGAAGCGCTAAACCCGGAGGATTATACAGCGCCTGGGGGGGGGGGGGATGTGGAAGGCATTCAGGCTTAATTCGGGGAACTGGAGCACAGATCCAATTCCCTAAATCAAGAGCCCCTCACCAACATCAAGGAACCTTCCTTGAGGGGGGAACGATACACAAATAACCCTTCTTTTGCTTGTTCAGCGTTACGATCACCTGTATTCGACTCGTGTCAGTTGTGTAAGCGAAAGTTTTGAAAATAAAGTTGCCAAACTGTTGTACACGGGTCTTACTCACGATACATCTTTGCAAACACAGGAAAGTTATGTATTACATTAATGGTAGCTGTAAAATACCGACAAGCTGATAAGACATGCATATACAACCCATGTTACATGTTATTTATCAAGCCTGACCCAGGGCCCGGCTACGGGAGTAGGAAAACTCGGAATCCGTCAGATATATCAAAGCTATATAGGTTCAGAGCTATCCTTCATAGGCTCATTTACAAAGCTCAACTCTAAGGTATACCACCACTTCTTAGGATGTCACCTACACTAGTCTACTGTCCCCTTAGTACCTACTTATTACTAGTTAAACAAGGGTAGCAGGTGTATAGAAACTGGCACGTCTCATCCAGCCCAAGAATCTAACCCGAATTCTTTTGGTTGTTTGTCGAAATGCTCTACCATTGAGCTGCAAGGCACCTTGATGAAGATGCTCATAGGATAATTGAAGCAAATACTTTGGTTAGAAGGATGAGTTGTATAAGTAACATGAGTTGGGAATGATTGGCTGCGACTATGACCTGTCTAGTATGATGCATAATAAAATTGGTACAGGTAAAATGGCACGAGTGTGAAATAGGATAAAATAATTATGATAACTGTTCTGCATGTGGTTATATACCACAATCAATAGATACTGGTTGGGTGCCATATTTTCCTTTGACTTGTGCCATTTTAATCTAAAATCTGCTATGGTCTGATAGGTATACAGATCAGTGGTTCTGGGGATAATCTTCCCTATAGCCTGGTCTCTGAGCAACTTCTTGGGTTGGAAAGGAAATACTACAGTATTAAAAACTATTAAGAAGCATATAAAGTGTAGATGTGAGTAAGTGTTCCTCTCTCTCTCCACAGCTGTTTCTGTGGACACCAAATATATCGATATTATTTCTGGTGGGGTAATAATAGTTCTTCATAAGAAAGCCTTAGCTTTATCGGGTAATAGGTACAGGCAGTGTGTTGTATGCTCGGCTTGACGAAAGTGAGAGAAGCAGACCATACCCCGGACGGGATTGAACCCGCGGTCGTAGTCTCAAAACTCCAGCCCGTCGCATTAGCCACTAGACCAGCTAGCCACAATAAGATTCGTCCAACTAGGTATATTTCTACACCATAGGAAGGTTAGCACGGGCACCACTGTGACCACAAATGCAAGTTTTTACAGACGAATCTCCAGCTAGTGTGGCCGTGACGAACTCTAGTTCAAGTCCCTTCACTGCCGTCAACATGACTCACGAAATCATAATGACACGATTGCAAACAAACTATACCCCGGCCGGGATTGAACCTGCGGTTTGCAATCGTGTCATTACGATTTCGTGAGTCATGTTGACGGCAGTGAAGGGACTTTAGTTCAAGTCCCTTCACTGCCGTCAACATGACTCACGAAATCGTAATGACACGATTGCAAACCGCAGGTTCAATCCCGGCCGGGGTATGGTTTGCTTGCAATCGTGTCATTATGATTTCGTGAGTCGTGAGAGAAGCAGGTCTTACTGCTGATAGGTATGGTACTATACTAAGTGGGAGGCAAGTCCACAATGGCTCGCCTCGGAGCAGGACCCCCAGCGAGAGCTATGGGAAACAGGCCTAAGCAGCATGAGAGTGAAATATAAAACTCGACAAAAGTTACATGTGTATATAAAAAAAAGGCACAATACCGTGACTGGAACAATACACAAATAACCCGCACATGGGAGAGGAGCTTACGATGACATTTCAGTCCGACTTGGACTATTTACGAAGTCATAAGCTCCTCTCTTCTATGTGCGGGTTATTTGTGTATTACATGTGTATGACTAAATGTACCGACTACTAATTTTTATATTTTCCCCTCCACTCACGGTGTGGTTCTTCGTTGCAGGGCCTGATGACAACGTTGATGATGCCGAGCGATTACGGAGTGGAGATGTTCCTCGGGTCGTCCCCTGTGCTTACCTCGGGTTACCTATCTACCCAGCCCTTTATCCATGACTTTCCCAGGCTGACTCCCCTCCAGGCAGCTCCCTTGCAGTCCACACCTGTCAGTCCAACCCATTTCAAGCCACGCCCTTGCATAACCTTTGGGGAAAACAACAGCCAGTCATGTGGCTCCACCCTCAATAATACTGGTTACATGAGTAATTTTGATAACGAGCTGTTCTCAACCACATACAGTAGCAGTAACAACACCACCAACAAGAATGGTTTCAAACGCTAGAAGCAGTTTTAGGTGAGTTACTCTAGTCGCTTTGCAAAAATGGAAAAAAAAAAATCTGCCAGGAAAGTTGTTGGCAAGTGAGCAGATACGACAAAAATGCAAAGTTTTCTAACGTTGCAGTTTTGTCTTGTTTATAAAAACTCTCCCTTTTCATTAAGCATAAAACAAATTAAATAACAAATGAAAAGTAATTAGGAATAATTAAATATAGGTTTTGGAGTTCTGTCTCTCCTAAATTATTAGCTCAACAAGGTAAAAGTTTAAATTTATCTAGACTAGAATACACTGAAAAAGTAGCGACACTGACCTTGAAGGTCTTATAGCTGATAAACCTCTAATGGTATTCTTGATGGCATCTTCATTGTCCTATTGAAATCTCCCAGCTTAGGCTTACAGATTTAAATACTATGAAACCTTTGCTGTTTTAAGGGAATATGATAAGGAAAAACTGCTGTCTCTGTTTTAAGGGAATATGATAAGGAAAAACTGCTGTCTCTGTCCCCACTACCTTTCATGTTTTACCTTTGAGTTTCAAGAATCTTCCTGCTCCAGGAGCCCAGCCTTGGTCTAGGCTCGAATGTAACTACATGTATCACATAAATTATGATAAAAGCACATTGCAGATGCATCCTGTTTTATTAAATAAAAGAAAAGCATAGCCAGTAACCTACAGAAGTGTGTTGTGTTATAGATCTAGTAGAGTGCAAATAGGATCTGCCTAACGTAGTCAATTAGCCTATTGCAGTTTGTTCTTTTTTTTCTTTAGGTCTAGTGAAAGACGGTCGCCCCCCCCAAAAAGGAAAACCAGTTTGCCTTTGCTGCTGCCAATTAAATCCTGTCTAGTGGCTCGCCAGGAGGAGGAACAAGAGGTAAATACAAACATGTTTTTGTTTATCAGTAATGTATTATTCATTAAACTCAAACTTTGTAAAACTCTTTATATCAAAGAACACGATAAAATTTTGTTCTTTCTTTTTAAAGGAGGGTGCTATCTCCCCAACGAGATTAAAGAAAAAGGTTGTGTTTGCCGACACTCAAGGTCATCCACTAGAAGATCCGCGTCCTCACTGAACGTCCAGACTGTCCACCAAAATGGTCAGCGGACTTCGTTGAGCAGTAAGACTGGGAGGAGTGCTTAATAATTTGGAAAATTAACATCATAATACAGGAGGGCCCCACTTATACAGTGGGTTAGGTTCCAGGCTACTGCTGTAAAGTGAAATATAGCTTATTTTCAATTTCAAATGCATATAAAACCCTGATAACATGTTTACACTATCATATATTAAGTGAGCAGTAGAGCTAGGCCTAAAAAATTACATGTATAGTACACACATTGTCTACCTTAAAATATTTTAATACATAACTTATAGTGAGTGGTGAATATATTTTATTGTAGGTAGTCTGAATAAATGAAGAATGGGTATAATTAACCACTGTATTAGTGAAATGCTGTAAGATAGTGCTGTAAAGTGAGGCCCAACTGTAGCAACACAGGATGCAGCAGTTTTTGGGCATCGCACTTGCATATTGATAAAACTGAATTCCCTTTAATTTAATTTTCCATGCTTTTGATCTGAGGTACCAGGATAATAAGCTATACATGTATTGCTAACTTTATATGCACTTAGTGCAAATACACTATCTTGAAAGTTAATTTCAATCTATTTTTGGAATTAAAGGATATATCGACAGTTTCTAATATGGGTCTTAGCACTTTCGTATGATTATTAATGCCTATCTAGTAGGTGATCTTGGTAAACAGTGTAGTGTTCTGCAGGTGACTGGAGGTGCCAAGGCCGAAGCTGTATGTGACCAGTGGGAGCTAGCGTTTGCTCAGCCAGCTTCAGACTATCTGGGAATGAAGGCACGATTAGAAAAAGACAATGTGACCTTGGAAAACGTCGTAATCAAGGAAATGGAAAACAGAGTACAAGGAACAGTGAAGGTAAGCTAATTATCATTTCATTGTAACACTGATGTTGCAATACTTGCTCAGTTGTATTTCATGACACAAAATATAAGTGCACTTCAGTGTGCACATACCTGGATATCGGTATCTCCAACTGTGCATTAAATGTAAATTTTAAGGTGAAAATAAAAACATATCTAGGCTTCACATCGAGACTTGCTAAACAGGTCTCGCCTCAGTGTTAGACCAAAATATTTGGTTTATGCCTGTTTTATTGTCTGTATGCAAGTTTGTGCCAGAGAATCTCAGGTTGATGTACTATTTATGGCTTGCCATTTTGTGTATTTCTAGTGCGAAACCTGTCCTTCCATAAGAGTGTCATTGTGAGATACACGATAAACAATTGGATTTCACATGATGAAATAGAAGCGAGTTTTGTGCCCTCGCTCTCAGCCACATGTTGCTTCTACAACCTCTACGATACCTTCACATTCAGCTTGCCCTTGCCTGGTTCTACTCAAGCAGACAAGGTAGAATTCTGCATCTGCTTCAAGAGTGAGCAAGGAGAGTTCTGGGACAACAACAATAGCAAGAACTATGTGATAGTATCGTTCAGACCCAAGACCACGCCACCGGAGTACAAACCCAAAGATATTTACGATGTGACATTAGATTCCTGGACTGAGTTTGCTTCTTGGAATCATCTAGACATCAATGATTCACCATATTGGTGAACCAGTAAATGAGGGTTCGAGATGAAACAATATTCGAACCCCCATACCTACGTTACCTAGATAACAGTGGTCTGGTGGTGCTACTTATGTTAATAATGTTTTGTCGATTTGTGCATAAGCAATGTTTCTTACGGTTCATTAAAGCAGTGATGTAGACCATCCGTGTTTATGCATTTATCGTTACACTACATGATGGGAGTGGCTCGGAATTAGCGGCTAGAAAGAATGAATGGACGTGAATTCGTAAATTAAATAGAATGGTAGAGCACTAAGTGAGTGGTATGGTGGTACCACTGTTCATAGTCATCACTGGAGCCACAGGGCTGGCCCACCACCCAGTGCAACATAGGGCCAGCTCACCACCCAGTGCCACATAGGGCAGACCCCCATCATCCAGATAGCTAGCAATCTTCTGGCGTGAAGAAAGAATGGGTGCTACTTTGGTGGTGACCAGGTTCACCCTCCCTCAAATCCACTTCATCAGCGCCATCCAGTCACAATTCCGCCCACTGGGAGCACCAGCATTGAAGTGGGCATGCATCATGGGTTACTGAGAGTTTCCTCGGACCCCCAGGGACAAACCATCAACAAACAAGACTGGGGAAGATCTTGTCATGCGGGACAGGAGTGATGTAGTAGGTGAGTGGAATTAGTCTTTAATAATATTTTGTAATTAAATTATTGTGTTCACCTGTTTATGGTTGCAGATGTAGTATTGTTGTGTGTGGGGGGGGAGGGGTTAAGAAGATGAATTTAAGCATGTGTGCAGACATTTGGTTTCAACCACATAAAACCCAAAGGCTCATTTTGTTTCATAGTTGTGTGGTGCTGAGCTCTTTCAGCCTAAGTACATCTTGTGTGCCACTGTAGTTGTTTGCTGGTGAATGCTGCAGGTGGAAAAAGAATGTCTTCAGAAATGTGGTTAACAGTTGTATTTTTAAAGCTCTGTCGACGTTGGCAAAGGATGATGCTTTTTGCGTGGCGCTTGCGTGTATATCTGCCCGTGACTCGCACTTTCTGGCCATACAGAGGCTTCTCTGACATACACCTGTGTTTGGTTGAATAGACTTATTCCTTGGGTGGTCTTGGTCTGTTTTTTATATATTGGCTTCACATAATCATAAGACTCTGTCCCCTGCTAGGCAGAAAAAGGGCACTTAATGGTTTAAAATACTGACAAGTATGAAATAACACAAGTGTCCTGTTAGCATATTTTATTTGTGAAAAAATTCACCACAAATGGCATTTTCATTCCTAAAGAAGACATTAAATAAACCATTCATGGTGAAACATAGGACACCTCAATCATTCCCATTCATGTACTCTTATAACCTATTTTTGTAAAAGTCAGAGGACTAAAGCTCAACTGTTCTCCTTACGGGTAAGCCAGTACCTCAAGACCTTGGCTTGAGGCACTAGCTTAACAAGTTAAGTACATGTTCATAACATACTTCTGGAGTCCTAGTTATTAGTCCAATTTCTCTCCTCCCATATCATTTATTTCATCATTTTCCCTAGCTTGTATGCCCTTACCTGGCTTTGATTTCTCTCTGTTTTTGACGAGGTTTAGCTGCCGAATTGGTGACGGAATCTCTGGTGGTGATTTGCGCTTGTTCATCTAATTAAAACTGCATGTTGTTTTCTAACAGCTTGTGTTCATTTCACTTACTGAAAACCCCATACCTGAAAAAACTATTTCTTAATGCTATTGCAGCACCACCTGGGCCAGCTGCCATCTGTTGGAGATATTCTCTACTAAGATTCTGTGGTGTTGGTGTGTCAGAGAAGAATCAATAGCTCAAAGGTATAATAGCAGAAAGTTGAAGACAGAGATGTGCAACACTTGGGATCTTTGTGAGAAATACTAGAACATTTTGTTGCAAAAGTTTTGGTCCTGGGACCTTGGTCCCTCGAAATATACAAACGATTAGGAAACTGCTCTTGTTGTGTTGCACACATACAGGAGGGCCCTGTTTGTATGGCTCTTAGGCTCCTGACCCCATGTGTTAAGCATGATATTGCCAGTGGGTGGAAAAGAGCATTTTTTATCATTGAATGCATCTAAAATGCCTGATAACATGTTTTTCATATATTAAGTGCTCAATTACAGCTAGACATAAAAAGTTGTGAAAAAAAATACATAGTACATACAATACTTGCCTTAAAATACGGTGCTGGGCATCCTTCCCTTGCACAATCCTTGTGCAAAGCAGTAAAAGCACTGATTATAATGAACAGTGGCTCAGTTGAAAGTCAACAAAAATATGGAACACGGAAAAGAGGGAGCTGAATATGAAGGGCCCTGTATTTGTTTATGCTAGTGAACAAACTTCTCCCAGTTTCTCCTATGTACTTTTTTGCACAGTGATCACATAGACCTTGACAGTGGAAACTTGTTGGTGAATTGTAGGCAGCTTATTAATTTCTTTATGAACGTAAAGTCGCGGTAACTGCCTGGATGTTGTTGCTTGCGTTTATTCCGAAACTTTGAGCCCAGCCTACATGTGAACGTGTCTTCAACTGCTGTATCTCATCCCCTTTTCTTTTCACTGGCTCTAATATGAAAGTCTCTTTCTTTACCCCTCTGTATTAGACTGATATTTCCTATATCATTTCTATATCTGAATGTATCCAACCTTAACGCATTGTTGCAAGTTCTTTTACTGGCAGATGTGCCGAGCATCATGTTTATGTTCTCTCTGCTTGATTCTCTCTCCACAGAATACTTCAATCATTTGATAGTCAATAAATGTAGTCAGGGTAACCATTCGGGGAGTAGTATCATTGTAATGCATAGAAAAAATAGCTTTACCCCCCTGTAACTGTTGGAAGAGGTGCTTCGGTTGTTGATGAAGGGTTTTTAAATCGAGGAATTGAACTCCCCCTCTAGGACCTGATCACCTCTCATTTCCAGGTGATGTATGGCCCACTGGGGGCTTTAATGCTTCACCATATAAATGTAAATAATATCGGAAGCTTAATAGATGGATAGCAGGAGCCTGACCCTGCCTAAGCCTAGGCCCAGGTGGCCTACTAACCGAGCTAAGCAGGATCTGGCTCTTTCCAATTCGTGTATGTCTGCCCTGTTTTTTTCAGAGTTAACCCCAAGTACAGTTTATCATGATGCCACCTGTGATGCACCTGTATGTATTTGTGGGTTTACCTCTCAGCATGTGGCACAAGTTTCTCCACCCACTATTTGCCAAAATCAGATTTGTCCCGTATACTTATAGCTCGAAATTAATTCCACATGCCAAACCACTTTGCAGTTCCGCTAGTAATAAATAACATCAGCTTTAATTGGTGAGTCTCTAATTTTTATCACTGTTGTCCATTGTACATTTCACCAGCAATGTTCCCCTCAAGGTTTATGAAACCTTTCTCAGCCTAAATTATAGAAAATAGCATTTGAAAATGTGCATGCAAGGGTTAGGGGATTTGACATTGGGGATTGTATGGGAGTTGTCAATTGATTTTTTTTTTTTTTTTTTTTTTTTTTTTTTGGGTCGAGTCAGAAAACAGTGTTTTATGCTCCATGAGAATTGAATCACCACAACTGTGTAAAGGTGTTAGTAAATATGAGATATTCCTGTATTATTTAGGAATGGGCACAATGCGAGTTTCTTGGCAAGTGAAAGGCTCAGGTTGGTGGTGGCCTAGTGACCTAGAATAACCTCTGTCCGACTGCCTACCTCCCTTCAAAGATGTGGGAGAAGGGGGATGGGGGGTTAGTGCCTTAATTCTGGTGAACGGGGCTCATGATCCAATAAATTGGAGATTCTCGAGGATGAGGCCTCCTCTTGCAATCAGACCTAGCACTGTACAAGCTTGCTTCCAGTGATATAATACAGCCTCTCCTTCACTTAACGACTGATTCCGTTCCTAAGAAACCACGTCCGTTAAACGAATTCGTCGCTAAATGAGAAGCATACCTATAATGGTAGTGAGTTTTGTCATCCATCTTTTGTATTTTTAAATGTCCACCTCTGCACCATTGATAACATTTCTGGTATATTTTTAAATGTTTAATACAGGTATGACTGTATATTGAAATGAACAAATAGAGGAAATCGGCTCTAATATGCATCTTTTAGGTTTGAATACCGGTCAGAGGAGCCTGCCGTAAGTCCGGTAAAAAACATGTGTATACGTTGCTAAGTGATGAGAGGCTGTATTCATAAGTAAGCATAAACAGTTGTAATGATGGTTACGGTTTATAATACAGTTTAGAAAGTAAAAAGATCTTGTACTATCCTTAGATCATTTTTTCCCACTGAAAATTGGTTAGATAAGATTAATACTGTAAATGTATTTTGTAGATTTTAATGAATGTCACGTTTAACTTGGAATGGTATTTGAAAATGTGCTCAGCATTAAGCGTGCAATCTAAAACCCATGTACCTACTTAAGTGCTAGGTGAACAGAACAGCAAGGTTTGAAGTTGCCCTGCGTTTCTGTTGGCGCCAAAAACTCGACCAGCCATTTTGACAATCTTAGAATTGTGAATTTATTTGCCAAGTTAGGTTGTATATGTTTGATTTGTGGATGTTTAAATTGGGTGTTCGCCGTGTGGGTTTATGTACTTTTTATAATTGGTCACATGAGTGATCTCTCTAAAAGTGCTGTTCAGATTTCGTGCTGTATTCAGTTCTCGCTAGCATATTGTCTCGGTGTAGTACACTTGCACGACTTCTTTGCTGATATGGGAACGTTGCGCCATGTCAGTTTTTAATAATACAAATATATCTGGATTTGATAGCGTTTTGGGCCTTGGAGGAGCCGAGCGAGTTAGAGTAAATGAATGATAACTGGTATGAAACAGATGGGGTTCCATTGCTATGTGTTGCCTACCTGGGCTTCCATGACATGGTGGTCTTTGTGAAGGCTGTACTGGCCACACAAATGTTGTGGTGTAAAGCTTAACCAACCTCTCTCAGTTGGTGTCGAAAGTTATACCACCACAAACCAGTGTAGCGATGTGGTTTGTACCCACCACCACACCAGTGTAGTGATGTGGTTGAACCCACCCACCACACCAGTGTACGATGTGGTTGTAAACCCACCACCACACCAGAGTAGCGATGTGGTTTGTACCCACCACCACATCCAGTTGTTAAACGATGTGGTTTGAACCCTCCACCAACAACCATTGTAGCGATGTGGTCTGTACCCCACCACACACCAGTGTAGCGATGTGGTTGTACCCACCACCACAGCAGACAGTGTAGCGATTTGTGGTTGTACCATCGCCCCACCACCACACCCACACCACACCAGTGTAGCGATGGTGGTTGTACCACCACCACACCAGTGGGTAAGCTATGTGGTTAGTACCCACCACTGGCACGACCAGAGTAGCGCTGGTGGATGTGGTACGCCACCACTACACCAGTGTACGATGTGGGTTGTACCCACACCACACCAGTGTATCCTATGTGGTTGTACCCAACCACCACACCAGTGTAAGCGATGTGTTGTACCCACCAGCACACACATGTAGCGATGTGGTTGTACCCACCACCACACCATGTAGGCGATGTGGTTGTACCCACCACACCATGTAGCGATGTGGTTGTACCCACCACCACACATGTAGCGAGTGGTTGTACCCACCACCACACCATGAATGCGATGTGGTTGTACCCACCACCACAACCATGTAGCCGATGTGGTTGTACCCACCACCACACATGTAGCGATGTGTATGTAACCCACCACGCACACCATTTAGCGATGTTGTTGTACCCTCCACCACATTCCCGTGTAGCGATGTGGTTGTACCCACCACCACACACACCAGTGTAGCTAAGTGTTGTAACCAGCCACCACACCAGTGTAGCCGATGTGGTTGTACCCACCCACCACACCAGTGTAGCGATGTGGTTGTAACCCACCACCACACCAGTGTAGCGATGTGGTTACCCACCACCCACACAGTGTAGCATGTGGTTGTACCCACCACCACAACCAGTGTAGCGATGTGGTTGGGACCCACCACCACACCAGTGTAGCGATATATGTGGGAGTTCGATCCGAGTGGAATTAGGGTAGAAATACTCACGTAGGCCTGTTAATACTATAATTGCTGTTATGTGGAGGGATCCCGCAGCGTTACCTACTCACCTGCTCACAACTCGTATACTGCCTAGCCGGCTGGCCAGTACCCCGTAGTGGGTTTTTTGAAATAGTGTCCCAACTCAGCACAATATGAAATACCGTGACTCAAGGAAGAGACGGTTTGATCGTTGAGTCAGACGTACTGGTAACTGGGTTTACTACTGACTGAACTGGTAACAGGTTACTACTACAGAGAGCTCGGCGACGCTAACGATGGCGTCCCGGTACAAACAACTAATACAAACTAGAAGATGTAGGTCTACGGCCTTGGCTGATTCTATACAATGTCCAAGTACACAACATGAAACATTATAGATACATAAAGTAGAACATTGGAATGAAAGCCTTACGTAACCTGAAACTGTAATGCAATACAAGGTAATACTATAGTACAACTTAAAACTAAACAAATAGAACAACGTAACTCTAACGTTGAGATTACAAGTGATAAAAAACAAATTTTTGATCGGATCGATCTGTATTCCGTGTATCTATACGGATTCTGAGGAAGAAATATACAAGAAAGATGTTAACAGAAATGGAGATTCGGTGCAGACAAAGTCAAATCTAGACTGTTAACCTCCTCAGAATGCGGAGAGAACATGAACACAAAAAAAAAAATTCTTGAATAACTGATAAGTAGATACTGTAATTATTCATCTATACAGGTTATTTTTACATTTAACCCCAACTCTGCTAGGGTAAGATTGGCATATTGCACAGATGGGTGTCATCTCTGGGAGGATCAAACTCTGTAGCATTGGCTAACCTCATAGCGCATTTGAGCAAAATCTGAATTGGAAGTTTACAAATGATACTTGAGATTTCTCATACCTGTCGTGTACGTAGGGAATAACGACATTCAGGTTGATCCATCTGACTGAGTATCAGGTAGGAAGAGAGTACAGGACAGGAGGATTGTCAAGTCTGTCACATATTAGTCCTGGGTTGGAACGTCATTATCTCACAAACTAACGTTCATATGATCAAATGCGATTCTTTATACTGACCAGTACTAATCCTCTAACCTTATACTTATTACCAGTGGATATGTTCAACTACTCGATAAGGACCAACAAACCTTTGATCAACTTTGCATAGCAACGTTTTTTGTAAAATTAGTCAGCATAACTCTCGAACCTACTTGATTTTGGATGGCCTTTACTGAGTATTTGCGACTCTTGTAAATTCAGCTGTTGATTTATGAAGTGTTTCACAGGATTCTTCTAAAACACTTTGACTAAGCTGGGTAACGAGTTGCTACGAAATCATCAGGGTTGTAATTATGGTTTTCGGATTAGAATACAACAACTCATAAGGCAAACGTTTATCTACACCATAACAATGCATAATTGGAGTGTCACCTAATAGAAACATTGTAAGCAGAATTTGATACACACTGCACATCAGGTATAACTTCATCACCCGAAGTTTCACTGTTTGGATTGATATGGCTCTCAGAGAATCCAAGTACGTCTTATTGGTTCGTTTCCGCTAACCCATTGCTGGCAGGATGATGGAGGAACAATGGTGGACTTATAGAGTTTCTGTACAAGGTACACAAATTTTCCAAGAATTATCATTACAGAATTCCCCTCCGTACTGTTACTAGGGACTTAGGGGTGGTATGCCTGCAGATAATGCGTTTTTTAAACGCTTTAGCTACTGTCTCGCAGTCTTACTGCAATAAGGAACTAACTCGCAATATCTGGTTGAAATTGGTCTACAAAACACACAGATGTTTGTTACCTTGAGGGAAACATTGGAAATTAGTTAACAAATCTAGCGCAACTCTTTCTTCCCAAGGTTTCCTAGTAGTTGGATACACATGGATTGGTTTAGACCATTACATTGTCCTTTAAGGTTTGCATGCAGAACACTACATTCCTAACATACTCATAAATATCGGTTTGGCATACGAGCCAAAAGTAGTTCAATCTGGGCTTGTTTTACCTGAACGATCCATACCACAGGTGTGCAACACCTGGTACATCGTGAACTAGCAGTAAGGCTACATTCACTAGTGACTGTTGGATTAACTAACTGGTAATAACTCTTCTGCTTGGAGTACCCAACTCGGCTGTTCGTTAACAAGTAATTCCTTGGTTATGAGAAAGTCACTGAATGGTGCTGGCGGCTTTCACAGTCAGATATAAGTCTTCCTGGAGCAGGAATCGATCACACCAACCACATGGGATCGGTTCTTTCTTACTGGAAGGAATGAACAAACTCGGAGGAGTGGATGACTCCCCCCGGTTGAAAAAAAAAAAAAAAAATAACGCTATAACACGCAATATGAGCAAGGAGAACGTATCTAACTATCTCAAACTACAAGCACAGGAAAAAGAAATGAACAACGGTGAACAATGCGATATTCTGAGTCCACACAGTGACATGAGGTATCAGCTATAAACTTCACATGCAAAACTTAACAACATGGAGTTACTCGAAAATAACTTCTTACAATGCACTGATTACTGTCACTAGGATGGATCACAACTGAAACACAAGGACAACAAACCACTCAAGTGAGCACACCAGCCACAGAAACGTCTTCTGCAATGGATGGTGGCATCAGCAAGCGATGGCATAACTCGTTGCAAGTAAAGTTCTTCTCAAAGCTCCCCCTGGGAAGAACGAATAACTTGAACAAGTCGCCATCGCAAGGATAGTAAGCACTATCCTGCTGCACGATATTGTGGCTGGAGTCCAACAGAGTGACAGCATACTATTGCCTGACCGCTGGCTACGTTAATAGTAATTCACGGAATCTATAGGAACTTAATCTGAACTTCCCATTTTCGCAGCACTTTAACAAACTTTCAGATACAAGCTGTAAAACAAACACCATTGCTCAACGGGCTTAGTATTGTCTTTCAGTCAGTAAGGGATTTGTACTGTGGACGATCAATTGGACTTTGCCAGGCATGAATCCAACTAAAGTGACATTCAAAAGTGACTGGGACATGACCGCAAACCATGCTTCAAGACTAGTACATGCCTGTGAATAAAGTAAGCATCAAGGAATCACGAGTATAAGCTATAATATCTCGGTGTCTTGAGTCAGTCTTCATCGTAAGGAACTGTGAGGACTGGATACAGGCCAGCAGTAGTAGACCCCTGAGAGGTTCTGAGTGTCGACATTCACATAAAGTATCCACTTGACGGTATGTGAGACATAATGGCAAAGTAACACGAGAACAAATCAAGCAAAAAATAATGAACAATAAAAATGATATAAAATTCTAGAATTGAAATGAAAAGATATACAACTAATTCTGCAGAATAATTCTAACTGCAAGAGAAAGGGACAAGTCCAATTTAAAGGACTATTAGGCAAAAAAAAAAATTTACATTGAAATATACAAGTAAAAATATACAGGAGACTGAATTAAATTGCAAAATGACAGTCTTTACTCTTGCTAATAAAGAAATTCATTAATTAAAAATTTTTAAATCAATGGTGAAAAGTGTAAAATTAAAAATTATTAAATTTGTAAACTGGAAATTTAAGTATTTTGCTAAGAATGCATAGACAAAATTAAAATATAATGCCAAAAATATCAATAAAAAGAAAAAGAATTCACTGCAGAACATTCAACAAAATAATTCACTTCAGACAAATGCAACAAAAAAAGGTGTAGAAATAATCACTGCAGTAATAAAGTTGCAACTGCGGGAAACTCGGTAAAATAATGAATTAAAATTAATGAAGAAAAAAAAAATAAACTGATTAGACACTTTAACTCTTAATTTAAATTATAGACAAAACAAAATTTACTCAACAGAGTAAGGAAACACTTTACGTTAAAAGTAATTGAAATTGCATCAAGAGTGAATTTGTTCAAGAATTATGAAAATATTGAATAAAATAAAACACGGAACAAAACAGTAAGTTACACTTACAGTGACGATAGCACACTTCATTAAATATTTTTACAACAAAATCCTACTGTGGATACAAAATCTTGCTGTGACTGATACGACAAAATTTTGCTGGCAAAATAATGGTACACAGTCTGCGAAAAATTAGGAGGAATGAGCACTGTTGCATACTAAAAAAAATGACACACATAGAAATTAAATGGAAAATTTGGTATACTGGGGTGATATCACGCATGAAAATACAATGACAAACATAAAAAAAAAATGAATCACTTCACACAGGTGACTGACTGGTACACAAACACAATAATACATACTACAGACAGAGTAGCCATAAGAAAAACACAGTCGAAAATAAAAAAATATAAGATAAGTAAAAACACTGAAAAAATATTCTAAAAAATAATGATTCAAAAATACTGCGTTTACACTGAAAAAACACAAGGTTTAGAGTACAGAAGCAATTACTATAAATGTCGCACACACGCAAAGTCTTTAAATGCAAGAAAAATGTCTCAAGAAATTATCTACTGAAGTCCGAGAAGTATGAGACGGGCGATGAGTACTGTTGGGGGCGGTTATGGTGTCCCTCGCGGTGAGGTGAATGACGACTCCGACATTCCTGTTGTCGTGAAGAAAGTGCTTCTAGGCGACTCCCATAACTGGCTTTATCTCGTTGGCACCAGCTACAATCTCTGACCAATTAAGTGACCAAAACAGTACTAGACCGGTACAAGGGTGCAAACAACCACAGGTAGATGAGTGGAGGCTGGTGGGGTGTTGCTTCTGCCGCGCACCCCGGGTGGTGGGAGAGAGTGGGGGGAAAGTGGTGGGGGGGGGGGACCGGGGAAGGCTCCGCGCGCCCCAACTCACCAACAATGGTTTAAACCCACTCATGCCACAGGAAATGGTGAAAACCACTCTTAGCATCCACAGGAAGCACAAAGCGATATAAACAATACTTCAGAGGAATCTGGCTTACTTCTTACAGCGTGGCCTTACTTCTTCTCTCTCTCAGCTGGGTAGAAGCTGGGTTGGCTGACTGGCTTTACCCCACGAGAATGGATGAACTGTGGAAGACGTGTAACGATGCACAAAGCACGGAGGAGCAGTGGATGCAGAGACAGGCTGGATGATAGGCTAATGGCGTTCACTTCCACAGTCTGGCTTCCTGACTGCGTAATTGCAAATCCCCGGGTCAACCCCTCGGAGATTGAAGCAATTACACAACGAACTAAGCCAGGAAGCATTGAAAACGGCTGCAACAGGCTTGCAGATGAAAGCTAGTGAGGGGATCGGCACTTGGCTGTGCTCGGGGTGGTATTTGAGGGGTAACTGGTGGTGGAAGACTCACCTTTGACCCTGGCGCTACTCACACAATCAGAGCCTTCCAAACGCCTTAATTAACCCTTAAAAAACGTAAATCCCACCTCCCACCGCTGCCACCCTTATCAATGTGGGAGTTCGATACGTGGATTAGTGTAGCAATACAACGTAGGCTGTTAATACTATAATTGCTGTTATGTGGAGGAGCGCCCGCAGCCGTTACCTTATCTCACTGCTCACACTCGTAATAACTGCCTAGCCGGCTGGCCAGTACACGTCTGTGGGGGTTTTGAAATAGTGTCCAACTCACACAATATGAAAGACCTGTCTCCAAGAGACGGTTGATCGTTGATCAGACGGTACTGGTTAACTGGTTTACTACTACGAGACTGGTACTGGTTACTAACTACTGAGAGCTGTGTTGACCCACCACCACACCAGTGTAGCGATTGTTGACCCACCCACCACACAGTGTATGCGATGTGTTGTACCCACCACCCACACCATGTACGATGTGGTTGTACCCCACCACCACACCAGTGTAGCGATGAAGTTGTACACACCACCACTCCAGTGGTAGCGATGTGGTTGTGTTACCCCACTCACCACACAAGTGTAGCGATGTGTTGTACCCACCACCACAGCAGTGTAGCGATGGTGGTTGTACCCACCACCACACCAGTGTAGCGATGTGGTTTTTACCCACCCCCGACACCAGTGTAAGCGATGTGGTTGTACCCACCACTACACCAGTGTAGCGATGTGGTTGTACCCACCACCCACCACCAAGTAAGCGATGTAGTTTACCCACCACCACACCCAGTGTAGCGATGTGGTTTGTACCCACCACCACACCAGTGTAGCGATGTGGTTTGTACCCACCACCCCACCATGTAGGCGATGTGGTTGTACCCACCACCACACCAGTGTAGCGATGTGGTTGTAACCCACCACCACAAACCAGTGTAGCTATGTGGTTTGTACCCACCACCACACTTACCAGTGTACACTGTGTTTGTACCCACCACCACACCAGTGTAGCGCTGTGGTTGTACCCTACCACCACTCCAGTGTAGCGCTGTGGTTGTACCCCACCACTACACCATGTAGCGATGTGGTTGTACCCACCACCAACCACCCACCAGTGTAGCGATGGGGGTGGTTGTACCCACCACCACTCAGTGGTAGGATGTGGGTTGTACCCACCACCACCAGTGTAGCGATGTGGTTTTGTACCAACCACCACCAGTGTAGCGATGTGGTTTTACCCACCAACCACCGACCACCAGTGTACGAAGTGAGGTGACCCAACCACCCACCACCAGTGTACGATGTGGTTGTAAACCCACCACCACAGTAGCGATGAGGTTTTACCCACCACCACAACCAGCGTAGCGTGTGGTGTACACACCACCACACACATAGCGATGTGGTTTGTACCCACCACAAACCCCAGCGTAGCGTGTGGTTGTACCCACCACCACACCAGCGTAGCGATGTGGGTTTTACCCACCACCACAGCCAGCATAGCGATGTGGTTTGTAACCCACACACCACACCAGCATAGCGATGTGGTTGTACCCACCACCACAACCAGCGTAGCGGATGTGGTTGTACCCACCACCACAACATCGTAGCGATGTGGTTGACTCTCCTGCAAGCACGTTACATGTAGCCACTTGGTTTAGGGTTAGCAAGACTTGCAAATTGTTTTCGTTATTTTTAAATAACTTGTGCTTTGGTCGCAATTAACATCATTTCCGCATTCTCTGACAGACGATCATCACTTTGGAGGGGAGACAAGTTTACTCTGTATATATTTACATGAGCACTTTAACAAGGGTTCGCACTTTCATATTAAGGGAGCTTTTTGCTCTTTGCCTGCTAGCACCAAGTTCCGCAATGTTCTTCAGGACAGAGGAAACTTTCTCTTAGCTACTGACACTTGTTTGTTCTGTGTGGGGTCCCTGCTGTTTGTTTGGACATATGGCATTATTTTATTTTAAACATATTTAATCTGCAGCAGTTTCACCTCTAGATTGTGTATCTGTGCTTCTTGGGGTCTAGTGGTTTTAACTTTGACTGATGTATTTTTATTGAATTTGTGTTTAATCCACTGAAAATTGTGCATATTTTTGGGTCGAGTGGATTGTAATCTAAAAAGGATTATATGATTTTTTGTTGTATTTTCGTTAATCTCCTGAACAGTTGTTTGCTGTGTCCAACTAGCTAACTCCACTTCTCTATTTGAACAAATGTTCTTGATGTCTGTGTGACTCTGCAGCATTTGCCATCACTTTCCTGTGGATTGTTTGGCGAAGTCAGTCCTTGTCTCTGTTGTCTATCTCTCAGTATTGTGTAGTCACGATTATAATCTGTTTTTGCAAACTTTCAGTGACAAAAATATAGCTCTCGTGTTTCTCCTCATAGCTGAAGTCTGGCTCAAGTCGTGTTTTCTCTGAACCTGTGTACGAACTACACATTACTCGGTCACTGCTGGCAGCGCTGTATAACCCTAGTAGCGCTTCCTTTTGATTATAATAATAATCGGTCGCTGATTTGGTAACGAAAGGTATTTTCACAAATGCCAGCCTCCACTCTACCTCATTGAGTGCTTAAGCTTCTATTGAAGTTAAATATCTATTCAGAAGATTTGAAGCTAAACGGAGAGGCATTCAGAAGTCATCACATTGAAACTAATGTCTCAGTTTCTTCAATAAAAATACAAAATTGGCACCTACTCACTAAAAAAAATCGTCTTTCTCTAAGATACCCCATCATTTAACATTTAAGTTGATCAGAAGTGGCATTCTCCAATTATTCATGGATTTTTTTATATTTTCAAATTAAAACATAAAAATCAGTGCGAACCTGCTGGAGAAAAAAGCACCGTCACTAAAAGTTTGAAACCAACCTAGTCATTCTCAAGTTGTTGCATTATAAATAAATCAATTTGTTCAATAAATAATAAATTTGGGAACTTAAAACTTGTACAACCCAAAGTCTATATGATTCTTCCTTTTAGCAGCACCCACTATGGAAAGTTTGAAGCCGACTAGAAGCAGCATTAATTTGTTAAACAGCAACCAAATCAGGAGTGATCTATGTAAAATAGAGCAGAGGGTACCTACACGTGCCAGTAGTTCGTGAACCTTACTCTAATTACAGTACATTATCGCCAAAAATTGGAAGTTGATCAGAAAAGGCGTTCTCAAGTTGTATACGAAAACCTTAAATGAAGGAAAATTAAGAGTTTAAGCACTTAGAATCCTGGAAGGAGGATTGCCACCACTTAGGAATCCCTGGAAGGAGGATTGCCATCACTTAGGAATCCCTGGAAGGAGGATTGCCACCACTTAGGAATCCCTGGAAGGAGGATTGCCATCACTTAGGAATCCCTGGAAGGAGGATTGCCACCACTTAGGAATCCCTGGAAGGAGGATTGCCATCACTTAGGAATCCCTGGAAGGAGGATTGCACCACTTAGGAATCCCTGGAAGGAGGATTGCCACCACTTGGGAATCCCTGGAAGGAGGATTTCCACCGCTTAGGAATCCCTGGAAGGAGGATTGCTAATAAGTACTACTACTACTACGCTGATGTACTGCGGGACTGATTACCCCAAAAAATGTAAGTCTGCCACTGTACCCTTGCATGGGCGTGTACCGTGCACGAATCTATTGGGCTGTGATCAGTATTTCTGAAGGCGGTATTTTTTTCCCCCCAACCTTTCCTCATTTCAACCTATTGACTTCGTCGTAAACTTTGCGTCAGTTTCTTAAAGCTATATTCTGTATTTTTGGCTAGGTTACAGTAATGTATACAAACTTGTATTTAGCCATCAAATAAGTAAATTAAAGAAAAATGGCCGGGTTAATACTGGTGGTGTGAGACGAGTTTGTTGTTGTCAAGGCTATGGAACACTATGATGGCACCAATATTACGTAAAGACACTGTTCAAGACATCGAGAAACAGTTTCGCTGCGAGTGGCTTCATCAGAACTGATGAAGCCACTTTTGGCGAAATGTTTCCTCGATGTCTCGAACAGTGTGCAAGTCTATATCCAGTGTTGTGAGGGTTAAATAACAAAAAAAGGCACAATACCGTGACTGGAACGATACACAAATAACCCGCACATAGAAGAGAGGAGCTTAGGACACGTTTGGGTCCGACTTGGACCATTTTACAAAGTCACACTCCACTTCTCGTTAGTGTGACTTTCTAAATGGTCCAAGTCGGACCGAAACGTCGTCGTAAGCTCCTCTCTTCTATGTGCGGGTTATTTGTGTATTGTCAGGGTTGCCTCACACCTCACTTGTCCAGGGAAAGATTCTTGTAACGGATTTTCAAGGTATGGTTGTAAAACGGAAGACCCTTTGCCCAACTCGCACACTCTTCAGTCACTGCCGGCATGGAATGGGAGTTTTTGAAAATGACATGGGATATGCAAGTGTAGGAGAGATAGTGTATGAAGGGAAGGCGGGCTACTAACTTCGGGTGAATGTTTTGTTGCTTTTTGCCTCGTGTTGCTTTGCTATTTTGTTTTGTTGCTCTGTCATAGGTTTGTTGCTTTTTGTTTTTTCTTGCCTTGTTGCTTTGTCTTATTGCACTGTTGCTTTGTCTCGTCTTTTGTTGCTGCTTTGTCTTCCTTTGTGTTTGCCGTTACCACTATTCACATTATTCAACTTCCGTCCGTAGAGATGTGACTGTGGCTCTGTATACCACTAGTTCTGTCTGGATACCACTGGGTCTGTGTCTAGATATTACGAATGCACTGATAATG
>NC_069455.1:2424875-2450470 GCF_026875155.1 Cherax quadricarinatus | reverse complement strand
ACCGAATAAATGCCTCTTTTGCCCATGGCTAACAGCCATTCTGAAATCCATTGATAAGAAACACCAATATGAAAAGCAGTATAGACAGGGCTAATACATAAAGATATTCTTAAACACTATTCATCAGTTCTCACCAAATTAATAAGACAAAACAACGTACTACTCCAGCAGATTCACTGACCCAAGAGAAGATATAAAAACGACCTGGAAAACACTTTCCCAGATTCTAGGGACCAACAAACTGAAAAAAAACAAGAATATTGTCCTAACTAAACCTAATGAAACACCACTACATCCCACTGATACAGCTAACAAAATAAACGACTTCTTCTCAAACATAGGATCTAATCTCGCCAGTAGAATCCCATGAACCAACGTCCATGCCAGGGACTACCTAGATGGGAATTTCCCAAACTCCTTCTATCTTGTACCAACTGAGCCCACGGAAGTCACGGCGATTATAAAGTCACTTAAAAATAACTCAGGGAATCTTCTCAAGTCCCACCATTATTGTACAAGCAAGCGGTACATGTCCTTTTGCAGGCTATTACATTACTTTTTAACAAGTCACTATAAACTAGCACTATCCAGACTCTACTCAAGACATAAAGGTGGTGACCCTACAGATGTAAACAACTATAGGCCAATATCAAACTTACCATTGCTATCCAAAATTTTTGAGAAACTTGCGCACAGGAGACTATATTTAATTATAACAGCACAAAACATACTCAACCCTTGCCAATTTGGTTTCAGGAAAAATGAAAGCACTAATTATACAATTGTAAAAATGCTAGATCTGCTTTACACAGCACTGGAAAGTAAGGAATATTCGCTAGGAATCTTTTTTGACCTAAGAAAAGCTTTTGACACAGTAGACCACAGCATCCTACTCCACAAACTTGACCATTATGGTATAAGAGGCCATGCGCTTGCATATTTCAAATCCTACCTTACTAATAGGTATTAAAACGTCACCATTAAAGGCACAGCCTCATCAACATGGCCACTTGATACTGGAGTGTCGCAGGGAAGTGTCCTTGGTCCCCTACTCATCCTCATTTTACATCAATGATCTTCCAAATGTATCCCAACACTTGAAACCCATTCTCTTTGCTGACGACATGACTTACGTCATCTCCCACCCAAATCTTGCCACCCTCAACACCATTGTCAATGAAGAGCTGTTCAAAATATCGATTTGGATGACAGCCAATAAACTTACACTTAACACTGACAAAATCTATATTATGTTTGGTAGCAGAGCAGGTGCTGTGCGACTTAACATTAAGATCGACAACATTCTAATTGCCAGACATAATGAGGGCAAATTCCTAGGCCTATACCTGGACAACAACATGAATTTCAGCACCCATATCCAACAGATAACAAGAAAAGTATCTAAAATTGTTGGAATCCTCTCCTCTCCGCAAACTGCCCTTCTCACACTATACCCTTCACTCATTTATCCATACCTCACCTATCCTATTTGTGCTTGGGGATCAACTGCAGCAACACACCTAAAGCCAATAATAATCCAACAAAAAGCTGCAGTAAGAATAATCACTGAATCCCATCCCTGGGAACACCCCCCCAACTCTTCATGGATCTAAACTTACTCCCTGTTCAGAACATCCACACTTACTACTGTGCAGTCTACATCTACAGGCCCTTTAACTTCCAATATTAAACTTTACCTAAAATGTTTTCTTTTGATAGTTTGACAGGACCCACAGGCATAACACCAGACACAAACATATCTATGACATTCCCCGTGTCCGACTTAACCTTTACAAAAATTCAATGTAGGGTCAAAGGGCCCAAAATCTGGAACACGCTTCCTGAAAACTCTAGAACTGCAGAAAACATTCATCACTTTCCCAAAAATCCAATAGAAAACATCTTATCTCCCCGATACACCCGATCAACTAACTACATGAGCACCACCTGGTGGTTCACACCTACCCCTCACGCCACTCACCCATTTGACTATAAACACAAAAATACGAATCTTAATCTTAAATAATGAACCCTAACTAGTCATAAGTTGCTTGTGATGCTCTAATGTGGAAACTATGTATTAAACCAAAACAAAAGCATTCACATTGCTAAACTCACAAACTGTAATGCAGTCACTTAGCCTTAATACTAACTTACTCAATAATCTGTAAAAAATTTAGAGCTGTGACTTAATCTAAGTCTGCCCGAAATGCCTAGCCAAATGCTAGGTGTCTAGTGGCCCCCCTCTGTAATTAGTATTTTATATATGTAAACCACCCCAATATCCTAAAATCTTTAACCCCGCATTGTAATCTTTATAGAAAAATAAAGTTGATTGACTGATTACACTGTGGGTGGAGTTTTATATCAGAGGTGGGGAGGGGGCTTGCATGATTGTGAAAATTTATTTGGTCCCTAAACTTCCACAGGACGATCCAGCATTGGCCGTGATGGAACGGCTGAGCTGATGGCCCCTTAAAACCCTCCCCAAACAAACAGCATTCTCTTTAGTTGGGCGGTGGATTTTGGTAGAAATTTATTTAATTTATAGTTTTACTCTTCAGGGAAGGAGTGGGTTAGTTTTACTGTTAGTACATTATATTTAGGTTTACTAAGGCATCTGTAGATAATAATATGTAGACCTAAGACCTTAACATAGGTAGTAATTGGCCGATAATGTAGGCAAACACTAGGATAAGTTAGCTAGGGAGAACTGGCAGCCCTAGTTTGAACGAAGAGACGAGCGTCTGGAAGGGAGACCAGCTCGTTCTTCTTAAGACAGACACCAACTGGACAGACGTGCCGTGATCAGCAGACGCGCCCCCCACGAGTCTTCACAATTGAGACCTGGGGAAATCTGGTAGAGGCACTTCGATGTACCTTAGATGACCTCCTCCGTCAGGGCCCATACAGTAAGACAAGACCTCCACTGTTTCCCCGTAGACTTCTGGCCAGTGTCTGGGGAGATTCTGAGTTGAGTTTTATCTGTGGGCCCGGTGTACAACAGGCAGAGCATGCCCAGTAAGTACCAGTGTCTCAAGGCAGTCTGGAAGCTAGCGTCCGTGTCTGCATAGATATACTAGGGGATATATACCCTCTTGGATATAGGAAATTTTTGAGGTGCAGGCAGGACACTAATAAAGATTGAATAATTGCAGGAAATTTAAAGGGTCCCGGTTGCACGTGGTTTCTGAGGGAAGTTGAAGATCAGGATATATGCTGCAACACAAGTAGTTAGTCCTTTTACGTGCATGCAGCGAGTTTCTTGAAACATCAATCATTGTGAAAATCTGCCTATAAGCCACTTGTGAGGCTGAGGTACCCACCTCAGAGCTCGGGTCTGTCAACAGAGTTTGCCAGGGTAGGTGACTCACTTGGAGCAGCCCACACAAATTTTCACCAAAGATGGTGCAAAACAGTTTGCCAATGACAACAGTCTGATCACCACTCACAAGATGGCCTTATAATTTATGCTATTATTATTAATATCCTTTCGCTTATATATTATTTAATAATGATTAATATGCATAAGATAAACTTGGATAAATGCATAAGAAAGCCAGCTGTTGAAATTTGTTTTACACGACCTCTGAGGATGGTACCTCAGCCACACGTGGTTTATATGACACATTCCAATAAATGATGTTGCAAGAAATCTCGCCTGCATGCATGAATGAAGGACTAACATACTTGGTGTTGGAGAATATATCCCGGTCTTCAACCTCCCTAAGCCTTTGCCCCTCTGAACTTCCCCTTCAAGACCACGTGAAGCCAGGAAACTTATTCCTGCAATATTCAGTCAGTATTAGCGACCTGCCTGCACCTCAGAAATCCCTGATTTCAAGGGGTGAGTATCCCCTAGTATAACTGTGCAGGAACTGACACTAGCATCTAAGCTTAACAACTAGGAGACGCCGGTACGAACTGGTCATTGACCTTCAGACTGCACAAAGACCAACAGTTCAACTCACTCACAATTTCCCCAGAAACTGGCCAGAATATCGAGAAAGAAAGGGAGGTCTTGTCTTATTGCTTGGGCCTGACGTAGGAGGCCATCTATGGTACTTCGAGGTGCCTCCACCAGATTTCTTCTGGGCCTAGTATGTGTAGACATATGGGGTGCCACTCTGATTTTATGGTGGTGTGCCTCATTTGGAGTTTCAAAAAACGAAGGAGGCACTGCAGTCTCAAAACCCCGTGCCTCGGCATTCAAACTTGGGCTCCTGTTCCCCCCTAGCATTAAAACCCTGGGTTTTTTGCCTATTTTAAACCCACCCTTTTACTATCTATTTAAGGTCTTGGCCCTCATTATTTTATCTACATTGCCTCAATATCCTAATATTAATTTACTAGAAATATAAATACTATCTCTTCCTTTGGGTAAATCTAAAATTTAAAAAGTCCCTTCCAACCCCCTCCCCCCAACCCTGGGTGTACGTGTGTTTGGGGTGGATGTGGGGCCCCCAACTCAGACTTTCCCACCCGTGCTGTTAGGGCTTCTTTGGGTGTACTTCCTTTTGGGGGATTGGAAAAAATATTTTCCCAACATCCCCCCCGGGCGAATGTTGGTGCTGGGACTAGATCAGGTCTGCCTCCCCCCAGGCCCCACGCGGACCCTGGCAGGGATGCCACCCAGCCCCCTTCGTCGGCAGATCGGGCCTACCTCAACTTCCAATTTTCATGCCGTACTTCGGGGGTGAAACTTGTTGGTTTCCCCGGTGGTCTTGCACCTTTTCCTTTAAATTTAACATCTGTCATATGTCAGCCTCGATGAGTGACCCCGCACTTTCCCCCCAGGGGCCCCACAGCCCGGGTAGCCTTTCTTCCACTATAAAAGGTTCCCCTGGGTTTAGGACAATCTATCTCCCTCTTTATTACCCCCTAAAAGTTTTCCTGAGGTTGCTGGTTTTTTGTCATCCCCACCTGGTTCAGCTTTTCCTGGCGATTCATCTTTATACTGTTTCTCAGTATCACTATCCCCCGCTACATGGGGACAGTTCTCCCTTCTTTGTCATGGAGGGGGAAATTTAGGTGGAATCCTGCCACCCATGATGTATCCTATGGGGGTCTGTTTTAAACCCCTTTTCCCTTACCTAAACGTCCATCTTGAAAGGGAGAATCTTATCGGGTTTGGCTCCCACGAGGATACTTCATTTCTGACGTGTCAGGGTAATTCCCGGGTTCTGCCAGCTTCACGCCAAGGCTTTCAGTCGCTTGGCTCCTAAAGCAGATTTTTGTGAAAATTGCTATGGGTAAGTCTCTCCACCAGGGTTAATGTCCTGCGAGGCCCTTTTTTTTGCGGGTGACATCCACCATGTCATAAGATTTGGGTGGGACCGTTATAGCTACCCCCAACGTCACACAGCCTTCCTGGCGGCTTAACTTTAATTTAGCCACCACTTCTTGTTATCAAGGTTTCATGTTTTCTGAGTAAAAAAATAATGGGTTGTTTCAGACCTGTGTGTATCAAAACCTCTGAAATGCTGTAGTAGGGCAGCCCCTTGGGATTGAAAAAGAAAAAGGACAAAAGTGCAACTGATGTGACATTTATTGTGGCAACGTTTCGCTTCCGGAGCTTTATCAACCCATTACAAACAATACTGGACACGGGGGTATATAAAGGTCAGAGTAGGTGTAATACTGTGGGTCCTTTTCGATGTTCACTAGTGGTAGTAGTAGTAGTAGTAGTGAGTAGTAGTATAGTAGTAGTAGTGTGGTGGTAGTGAAAAAGTAATAAAATTTGGGTGAGCAATTAATTCACATGAGTAAAAAAGGTATAAAAGCTATTATTGGGTAACATAAAAATGGGTTGGAAAAATTTTTGACGGGAAAGAGGCACTAACCCAGAGTCGCCATCGCTTTTTGACTTCAAAAAGGATAAAAACCAGGAAAAAAACCCAAGAACCCGAAAGTCAATGCAGGATTTACACTAACCCTGGGAGGCTGTGGGCAAAATTTACGTAGGGGAAACAGCAAGAAATCGAGACCCCCTCAATGAACAATTTACGCATGTAGGACGTAACTTGAACAACGCTGTGTACAAACCGAAAAATTTCCCCCAAACATTCATGAAAAATTTAGAGACGCCCAATTGTGATCAAAGAAATAATTTCCGCGAGCAAGTGCCTCGAATCAGCACTGATCGTGTTTCGAATACAATTTAAAAAAAAAACGGCATTTCCCATCTCCGAAGTTTGCAAGATTCCCGAAAACAGTAAACCCCGCCTCATTGTCTCCCTGTTATCACACAAGCACATTACAGAGAGTGAATCTGAAAAAAACTGCCCCTTTTCCAGTCTATATTTGTCCAATTTTTTATGTTACCCAAGTAATGCTTTTTTATCCTTTTTTCTGTACGAATTAAAATTGCTCTCCATTTGTTTACTTTTGCACTACAATACATACACTAAACCACTAGTGAAACATCAAAATGGTACCTCCTAGTTTACCTCACTTGACCCTTTATATCCCATCTGGGTCCATGTATTGTTTGAATGGCTTGATAAAGTCCGGAGAGCAAAAACGTTGCCAAAATAAATGTCACATTAGTTGCACTTGTGCCCTTTTTATTTTAAATATTGGGGTAATTCTACCAAATTTATTACACCTCTGTGATTTCACTGGGGTTAGAGATTTCACCCCCAATAATCACGTGGCTACACTTAATTGGACTCCTTTTTTCTCTCCCTGAGAAATCCCTACTAGCCTGAGGTTCCCTCAAATTATTGGGACACGTGCATAGTGCGTCGGGATTGTGACCTGCCTGCACCTCAGAAACCCTGATTCCAAGGGGGTGAGTACCCCTAGTATAAAATATGCAGGAAGGCAAAAAAACCCCCCCCCCCCCCCCCCCAAAGACCCAAGTTCAACCACTTCGCAAAAATTTTCCCAGAAAAATGGCCGAAAAACTGAGAAAGAAAGGGAGGTCTCGTCTACTGCTTGGGCCCGATGGAACATAAGAACATAAGAACGAAGGAACACCGAAAGGGCCCATGGCCCATGTGGGCAGGTCCCAAGTCTCCTAAGGCTTAAACCAATGCACCCAACCAGTCAGGTACCGTCACATTGACTTAAGGGGGGAACACGGGAAAAAACCTGGTAGCAAAGCTATCAGGTCCAAATCACAACCCCCCCACTCCCCTCTGTATTTTTCCAACCTATTTTTTTAAACTACACAACGTTCTGGCCCTTAACTGTACTCGGGAGTTTGTTCCATCATCCCCAACTCTATTACCAAACCCGTACTTTCCCATATCCTTCCGAAAACTGAATTTTTCCACTTAAAAAAATTTTCTACGAGTCCCATCTAGGCTAGATAATTTTTGCCACATTTACTCCCCCCTTTTTTTATTCCGTCTTCCCTTTATACCCTCAATCATATCCCCCCTAAAATTTTCCCTCTATCTGGAGAGTGCAGATTCAGGGCCTTAGTCTATCCCTATAGGGAAGGTTTCTGAAACAGGGATCAACTTTGTCATCCCCTTTGTACATTTTCCAGAGAATTTATTTTTTTCGAAAATTGGTGCCCAAAACTGGGGGGATAATCTAAATGAGGCCTAACCAAGGATGTATAGAGTTAAAGAAAACCTGGGACCATTTTTTATGCTTTGATATAAAGCCAAGGATTCTATTAGTTTTATTGCGAACATTATGCATGTTGTTTTGGTTTAGATTCTGCAAAACCCAAATCCTAATCTTTTCGCAATCCGTAATATTAAGATCTACATTATTTTGTTTATATGTGCATGGTTTTTTTCCCTTCCAAAATTTAGAACTTTGCATTTTTTCTATATTAAACTGCATCGCCACTTCCCGCCCCTGCATCTCTATTTTAAATCTTCCCGGAGGCTCGAATGCCCGTCAGAATGAATTTGACGGCCTATTTTTGGTGTCTCGGCAAACTTGCGATGCCCTCTTTTGCCCTCTTCTAGTGTTTATGTAGATTGAAAACAGCAGGGGGGCCCAACACCGCCCCCTGGGAACACCGTCGTGACGTTTCCCCCACTCTGATTTCCCCCATTTTGCAAACCTCTGCTGCCTTTTTGTAAACCCATCCCTTTTATCCAGGAAAAAATTTCTCCTCCTTTTCCCATGTGTTTTAAATTTTCCTAATAGTCTCTGATGGGGGACCCGTAAAAAGCCTTCTGAATCCATATACACAATACCATTTTCATTACCAGATCTACCCCCTCAAATACCTTAGTGAAAAAAGTTAAAAAATTCGTAAGGCAGGAGCGCCCCTTTGAAAAAACCATGTGGATTCGTTGATTAATTTATGCTTTTCAAGGTGGTACGAACTGCCTCGAAATTATTGTTTCCCAAAAATTTTCCCCACTACGGAGGTTAGGCTTATTGGTCATAGTTCAAAGCTAAGGCCCTGTCACCTTTTTTTTGAAAATAGGTATCACATTTGCCTTTTCCACTTATCTGGCACCATGCCAGTTTGTAGTGATATGTTGAAAGTTGCCAAAAGGTTTGCTAAGCCCCTCTTTACATTCCTTTAAAATCCTTGCATACAGTTCTCAGGGGCCTGGGATTTGTTGGGTTTTTAAATTTTTTCTATTTGCAAAGGACCTGTCCTTGTGACTCTAATCGTAAAAGTTTATTATCGTCCTTTTCTACAAATTTATCATTAGGGAAATATCGTGGTATCCCCCTGTGTAAAAACTAAAGGAAGTTGTTTTAAAAAATTTACACTTTCCTTATCACTGTCGTGAGCTGACCCGGGGAAATTTTTGAGGGGGCCTATTTTGTCCCTGATCTTACTTCTGTATACCTGAAAAGAATCCTTTTGGGTTTATTTTCGATTCTCTTGCAACTTTAACCTTAATCCTTTTTTCTTTTTTAATTCCCTTTTTTTTTCCTCTTTAACTGAATATATCGATTTCTTAATTGCCCCTTTTCCTCTTTTGATTTGCCCATATATGCCTCTCTTTTGACCAATCAGTATTTTAATCTATTGTTATCCCTTTTGGATCATTTTTTTTTTTGACTGATTTCCCTATTGGAAATAATTTGACTGAGCAGCTAGAACTAGCCTGGAAAGATCATATCGGGAACCATCCCACCCACCGACCCTTGTATCATTCCAGTTCAGCCCACCTAATAATTTTTCAGTCCTATGAAATCGCCCCAAACGAAATCAGGGACGGGGACTTGATTTCCATTATTTGGGAATTCCATGATATATTAAAACTGAGTGATTGTGATCACTTTCCCCAAACTCATCATTAAACCCCAAGATTATTAATTAGTGTTTCCTACTGGCAAGAACCCAATCAAGGAGGTTATTTCCCCCAGTTGGCTCTGTCAAAACTGTTTTTTAAAAACAATCCTGGACGTATCAAGAAGTCACCTGACTCTAAAATTTTCCCTTCAAATTGCTCCCGTCAATCTGTTTAGTTGAAATTCCCCTTAGCACAACATTTTCGATTTGTTTCCTTACGAATTTCGTCCCATAGAAGTTTACGCATCCCTATCAAGATTTGGGGCCCGTAAATCACACCCCCAAAATTAGTTTTTCTCGGCCCCCGAGAAGCTGTAACCAAAAGATTAGTGGCTACGCTTTAATTTAATATTTGTTAACACAACAATTTAAATTGCTTGACATACATCGCTACCCCACCTTTCCTGTTGACCCTGTCATGTGGAAAAAATTTATAGCCTGTATGTGACATTAGAGGGCATCTCTCGTCTTTCAGATTGAGCCAGATCTTGTTATAGCAATAATATCTATGTTTCCTGCACTTGCAATTAATCTTACCCCATCAAATTTATTTTTAATCCTGTATTGTATAGTAAACCTTAAGGGAGTTAGTCCCCCTTGCTGCCCTCTGCGCCCCCCTTTGTTTGCTGACCTGACTATTGTCTTTATTTATAACTTCATGCTGAATGCCTTTTATACATTTACTGTTTCAACCCTAGGTTGAAACCTGCTTGTTTCCCACAACACCCATCCCTTACTTCCATCAGTTTAAAACATGGGCATTTCCCAAAGGGCCTTCTAAATCGAGTCTGCAAGGCTCCCCCCCCTGCCCCAGATGAGTACCCATCCCTTTGTCAATCAGTTTCCCAAAAAAGTTTTTCCCCAGTTGTCAATGAAGGGGATTGCAAGTTCCTTGCAGTTTTGTCTAGCCAGAAATTTACCCCAAATTCCCCTTACAACCATTCATTTCCTACCCCCCTTTGGGCAAGATGCTACATATGTTGGGATCCCTCCTTAGACTTAATGAACTATAGTGCCTGTACTTAAGCAGCTCTTCTCTCCTCCCCTTTCCCCAAAAATTCATTTTCCACTAGCATAGACAGATAATGGGCTTGTTCCCATTACCTGACATGATATTATCCAGCCTGTTGACAAGTCCCCAACACCACCCCAGGGAAGCAACTCTATTCTCTCTTTTTTTCCCTATTAAAAAAAGCAGGGTCAATTATCTTACCTGGGAGCCACAACCAAAGAATGGTTTACCCCTTAGCAGGGGAGTAGTCCCCCTTACCTTCATGGCCACTGAAGTAATTTCCTGAAAAACAGAGAAGCGATTTCCTCCCTTTCAGATCTTCACTCTTAACTTTCCTCACTGATGCGCCCCCCCAAACTGGAACAATCGCCACTTGTAGCAGGTGCTGGGCTGCCCTACGCTGGTACCGTTGTACCTCCCCCACTACGGCCCCCTCAAGCGAGGACGACTGCCCTCACTGCTAAAGCCTCTTCCCAAACTCCGCCCCCTCACTCTCTCCCCCGGCCCTTGAGGGGGACCTTTAGCCTCCTAATCTCCTCCTGGAGAAGCAAGACCTCCTCCTTTCCCCTCCAACCCCAAATTTTAAAAAAACTGCAGAAGCAAACCAGCTAATCCCAAAGAAACTCAGGGGCGTGACCTCCCGGGCGACTGACCATTACTGACTGACCCCTGAGGAGGTCATCTATGGCACTTTGAGGTGCTCCACCCGTTTCCCAGGGCCCAATAGCGTGCTTTGGGGGTGCCGCTCTATGTTTTTAATGGTGTGCCCCATTCGGAGTTTCAACAAATAAGGAGGGACTGCGGTTCAAAACCCGTGCCTCAGCATTCAAACTTGGGCTGCCCGTTTCCCAAAAAATAAACCCAGTTTTGCCCATATTACTGGCCTTTTACTACCACGTTAAGGTCTTATTCTACATTATTATTTTGGCTGCCTCAATGTCCTAATTTAGTTCATTAACAGTATAAACTACCAATATCTTCCTTGAAGGGGAAATCTTCATTAAAATGACCTTCCAACCCCAAATTTGCCAACCCGGGTGTATATTGTTTTGGGTGGATGTGAGGGCCCCCAACTCAGAAAATTCCATCCTGACATTTAGGGCCTTCTATGGTGTACTTACCCCGTTGGGATTAGGACCCAAAAGTTCAAACACTAGCCAAAAAAAATATTATTTGTATATTTACCCCGGGTTATTTTTTTTATTATATCAAAGGGAAACGCTAAACCCCTAGAATTATACAGCGCCTGGGGGTGGATGTGGAAGGCATTCAGGCTTAATTTTTTTTTTTTTTTTTTTATTTAAAACCCAATACAGTTTAACATAAAAATAAAAACAGTAGGGAACCTAATAAATTAATGACAAACGGATTGTGCCTACTGCTCGCAAGATATTACAACAAAAACTTACATCAAGAACATAATAAAAACAAAATTAAGTCACAGGGTCATGAATTGACTATATACAAAACCTTGCATGTAAAATAAATTGTACTTTAAATGACTCTGACAAAGGTTCAATACACTTGAACATAAAATAACAAAGAAGTTAAAATCATTAAATCCCACCTTCACATTAATAAAAAAACCCAAAACCAACATATAATGTGATAGATAATCTACATCTATCCCTAACAATAAAGCTGAACTACCCCAACATAAAAATAAACAGAAAAAGAATACAGCTTAAAAACACAATAAAAAGCTCTATACTGTTACAATACCCATAAAAAATTTCAGACAAATGGACTACGTACTAAACTGTCTGATATGTCTGTATCATACAGACTAAAATTAACATCAAGAAATTGCTGAACACCAAACGGTATCGGGTACAGACCTAATTATAAACTTTAAAAAGAAATCTGCTATATAAAGTATTACATAACGTCTGCCCCTGAAAAAGGGCTAAATACAATAGAAAGGATATATATTTATATTATAAGATACACACCCACACCCCCAAACCCCCCACACCCACACACACCCCCACACGTACACACAAAAATTTTCACAAAATCACATTAAATCAGATGCACTGTATCACAATGCAAAAAGAATAAGTATATCTCATGGGAAAAAAACCCAGCACGTAACAAAAAACAAACAAAAAACACACTTCATGTCGCAAAAACTTATTACTCAAGAATCATGTTATACAAACTGATACACATCATAATTATACATAAAAATTACTTTTATACCTAATTCTGAAAAGTGTTATATCTACCATAGGGAACCTTGAGCTCTAATCCACCTTGGATGCCATAAAGCCCCAAGAAAACCGGGGAAAACCATTAAAACCCCAATTTTACAACACTCTCACAACCCCCCCCCCCCAGGGGGGCGACCCGCTGTTCCCCCCGACCCCCTCCAACCCTATGAAAAACCCCTTCACTCACTCTTATCCAATCACAGTTTACGAAACCCTAACGTTAGCATTCTTACCCCTTGAAAAACCCCTGACCCCCCTCCTCCCAAAAAAAATCTTGTTACCACATCGTACGATAGAACCCGCAAAAACCTTTTTTTCTCTCCTCACTATCCCCCTCCCCCTACCCACGACATATATATAAAAATCTACCATGATATAATCTAAAGCTCTTATGACCCCCTCGTCTAACCCCCCAAACTAGTTAAGCAGCAAAACCGACACCCACGGCCCCCCCCCCCCTCTGTACCCTACTTAACCACACCAAAACCACTTACCCCCTTCACAAAAGAAAACTACATGGAACGCTGTCTCATCCCCCCCACAGATACCACACCCCCCCCCCTCTACAACCTGTTGTTTCGTAATATCTCACCGAGGGAAAGGGAAAATCCCATGCAGAAAACGAAACTCACCTCACGCGCCCGAGGTTTTTTAATTAAATTTACAAAATCAAAACCAAAATTTACTCTTCCACCCAACATGGGGAAAACAAACCTCAATGGGACAACGCACCACCTACAAGTCCCTACACAAAACCCTTATACGAACTTTCTCATTTCCCTAACCAACTCACAGCCCTCAAAACTATTTCACTTCCCCAACTCCTTTCCCGATCCCACAACCCACCTGTCGTGTACCCTTTCCCCAAAGCCCCGCGTTCACACCCCTCACGCAACATTCCCATTTAATAAACCACATTTAGCCCCCGCTCAAATCCAACAACCCCAACCACCCTGATTCAGGTAAATTCAACCTCCCTCGAAAACAATCACAACGTGAACCCCATAAAAATTTGTACCCCCTCTTAGTATCCCCGCAATCGCTGCCCCTGAAATTTGGGAAACACGCGCAACATACCAAACCTTACTTAAAAATAAAACGTTCACGACTATCACTGCTGTATCAGAGTAGGTTGGGGTCTCAGAACCCTGACCCCCCCCGATCCTTTCAATAACCTACCCGAATTTTCTCCCGCGCCGCAACCATGTATCCCATAAATAATACCACTTTTTAAAGACACCGCCCATTTTTAACAACTTTAAATTCCCCCCCCCCCACCCCCCCCACCCAAAAAACCCAAACCCCCCAGCCCCTTGATTTCGCACTTTTTACCAGCATCCCCGTGGCACTTCCCAAATAATTGCACCACTCGTCCAACACTCTCATTGACATCCCGCACGAATGAGAACAGTGGGGGCGTAAATACCAATTAACCCCGGCCGGCCTCCCCCCCCCCCCTTTCCCCTACATCCCGTAATAAGCTACGGTCAACCATTCATAAAGGGGTCCGGGAAAACCCAAACTATTTGGGACATGGGGAATCCCGTCTAAGGCTCTTCCCATTGCTTTTTCCCCTCCCCTACCCCCATTAATCTGTACCCTTTTTTTCGCTCCTTGTACAACGTATTTCCCCCCACTCACTATTTTCCCCCCCAAAAAACCCTTCTCCTAAGTATAACCTGCAAAGCTCCCTTTCCCACTTATCATATGCTCCCTGCCAGTCTAGAGCCCAAAAAAAGCCCCCCCCCCCCCCCCACCCCTTGCTTCCCCAAAATTCTCAGTATCCCATGTCCTTCAATCATGCCTTCCCCCGGGAACCCGAACTGAGATTTACACCACCCTCTCCCTACCATTTGAACCCATTACCTAAAAATTTTTTAAACACCTTTAGTCTGCACCATCTGATATGGTCGGTACTCCCCAAGGGTGGGCTGCCCCCTTTACCTTCGGGACCAACACTACTACGCTGTTTTCCTGCTTTCCCCCAATTTCCCTTCCCTTCATCATTAAATAACCTAAATAAAATTCCCTTTTTCAATGCCCCTGTTGTAAATAAAAAACTCGGGGGACCATCAAACCCGGGGGCTTTCCCCCTTTCCCCTTTCCCCTTAACGATTCTCTATTTCCTCTGCCCTAATCGTCCCACCTAAAGCCCTTTTGTCATATTTTCCCAAAATTTCAGTACATACGTAACCCCTTGTCCAATGCCCCCCTTCCCCCCCCCCCACTGTTTTCCGTACTTCTGTACCAAACCTCCCCAACGCACACATCCCCCTTGGGTCCCTATCTCCCGCCCTACTCTATAATTCCCCCAACCCTCTCCGTTACCTTAAAAAAGGGATAGCCGTCAGAGCCTGCCCCTTTTTTTTGATGCCGCAAAAAACACGCTGATGGGTTGTCGCCCCAAAGCACTTCCTCCACCCCCGCCCGATCCTTCAGCTTTAAACCCTTTTATTTTGCAACACCTCAACCTCCCCTTTTTTTTCAGTATTTCATCCATAGGAAAAATTTTTCCCACCCACCCCCCCCCCCTAGCAACCTCTTTCCCATCCCCTAAATGTTTGCCAGTCCAAATTTTAAAATTTTTAATCCTTTCCTTCTTCACATAAAACTCTTAAAACCTTTCCTTTGTGACACTTCCCCCATGTACAATGTCATCAACCCTTTTTCCACACTAACTCCCTCCTAGGACTGAAAACCCCCCAACCCCCCCTCATCACCTAAAAACACTTATATTTAATTTCCCAAAAACTTCTTTTAAAGTCCCCGAGCGTCCCCCCCCCAAAACCCCACCAAATGCCCTAGATCTGACATTTACCCCAACAGTACTGAAAGATTTACGTCAATCCTGGAAAGGTACACTCTATCTAGTCTCGAGCATAACCAATCCTAAAAACGTATATTCGTCTCCCACACCCCTCCCCAAAGGATCACGTAACCTAACATCCTTAATAAAACCCAAGAGCCACAACAATATCCAGCCCCTCTTGGGTCCAATCAGCCACCCCGATTCACTATTCCAGTCCCCCCCCAACTATCGCCACCTTGGCGTTCACTTAAAAAACACAAGATCCCCACCACAAAATCATTCTTTACCTTTTGTTTTTTCTGCCGGGGCATACACACTCACAAAAAACACACGCTTACCCAACCACCCCCCATCCCACGCAAAACCCTCCCTCCCCCCCCTCCCTCGCTTTTCTGCAAAACAAAAGGGCTCGTCTCCCTTATTAAAAAATTCCACACCACCTTTTAGACGGGGGGATGGCAGGGGAATACCCGAAATCCCGCCACCCCCCAAAACCCTACCCTCTTTGAAATTGTGCTCCCGCAGGAACACAACATCCACTCTGATTTATTCAGAAAAAAAGGGGAAAACCAATCTCTCTTATACCCCTACAAACCCATTAACATTTTTAACAACACCCAAGGCCCATTAAAGTTTCCACCCCCGCTTCCCCTTTATCACTCTTTTCAACTCCAGAGCTTTAATTTCGTTCAACACCTTCAGAGTGCTCTCTTTTTCCCCCCCCTTCTTCCGGGGCCTCCTTCATGGACCACCCCTACACCCCACTTTACCTTCCCTCAGTTGTTTCCCAGGCCTTTGTGCAGGGGTAAGGACTCATCAGAATCTGATGAGCCGCCCTCTTTCTGTGACAGTCATGTTCACATATCTTTTTCAGATGTTACCTCTCTATGAACCCACTCCCCTGAGAATGGTTTAATGAGTCAATGGGGGACTCCCAAACCACCCTCCGTCCCAAATTACCATGTCCCAGACTTTCTGGAAGCGGAGTCTCCAAAGACAACCACGCTAGATGTAACATCCCTTTGGGGGGTGACAACGCTTAACACCTCCAAAACCCAAATTTCCCCCCAATCTCAAGAACCCTTTTCTTGTACTTGCTGCTCCTCCTTTTTCCACAGGAGACACCTGACGGCAGTTGGGGGGGGGATCCCAAAATCACCACAGTCCTGTGTGCCCGATCCACTTCTCGCTCCCCAAAACACCACGCCCTCCTCCGGGGTGTTTTTCCTCACCTGCCACCTTTGAGCAGGGGCCCGCGAGTTTCCCCCACAGGTCCCGGCCCCTGTCTTTGCTTGTCACGGCGCCGCATGTGATCTACTAAACCCCATAGGCGGGAGTACGTCGTTGTCCTGGGTAATTACCATTACCTGGTCCTGAAATTTTGTGGGGACACATAGGATGGTATTGGGTGCCTTTAAAGTCATTTTGAGGTTGAAAGAACCCTCTGGAAAACCACTAGGCCCTGCCGCCCCCGTACCATGTTGAGCATAAAGCCCCCCGTTTCCCCCTTTTCAAAAAATTCCCTTATATCCGCCTAGTCCCCTCAAAGGGAAGTTGCGTAACTTGTCCACGAAATCCGGAAACTCTATCATTCTTACAGGGGCACTGGTGTGAGTTAAGACTCACGTCCTAAAACCCGGGTGACAAGTTTATAAACCTTTGCTGATAGCAGTTTGACGAAAATTCTTTGTCCTCGTTCATGTACACCATAAAAGTAAATATCGTACCCATAAGCCCGTATGATCTTTGGAATAAGACTTGCGCAGAACTGGGCGTTATCTTTCCCTTTTAAAAGTAGCTCGATGCCTTACTATTTATCCTTCGTCTCAACTAACCCCATCTTGCAATCCCAGTGCACCAAAGTTGTCGCCGGGTGGGGACAGCACCACTTCACACCCTGCAGCCGGGTAACTGACAAGGGCGCTCCCCTACAAACAAAAGGGGGGGTGCAGAGCACACCGCACACTACCGTGGTCAGGAGCGAAGGGGTTTAATTCAGGGAAGGACGGGTGGGGGTTGCCCTTGGAAAAGATTACATTGATCATCACTATAAGAGACGGGTTTTTCTATGTTACCTCTGGTAGCCTACAGAAAACGAAGTCTGTAAAGGGAAACAATATAAAATATTTTATATTGCAAAAAAAAAGCCCCAACTTAGCACGTTTTTCATGATTTTTTTTTTTAAATTTCTTTACGTAATTAGCTAGTCCGCGCTTTTCCCCCCCCGAATATTCGAAAGAAGATTTTGGTCTATTGCTTGTCACGCACCATATTAATGATTTTTTGAAAGATTAGATTTTTGATTTTGCCACTGAAGTGGGTAGTTTTTGTATCCCCATACCATCCCGTGGACGGTACACAAGAGCATAATACACAAAAACCCCAGGAATAGGTCCCAAAAAAGGGTTAAAGATGTACATATGTGTTGGAACTTATTCGGTCCCCGAATCCCAATAGGGTAAATAGTGTATTTAGGCCCTACCTGTCTGGAGGGAAAATTTGAGTTGGGGGCCCTTACATTCACCCAAAACCACACATCACCCCGGGGTTTGGGGAAAGGGGGTTGGAAGGTACATTTTAATTGTAGATTTTCCCCTTTAGGGAAAGGTACGAAATTTATACGGTTGTAATCTAATATTAGGATTTTGAGGCAACTGTAATAATAATAATAAAACCCAAAAGACCTGAATGTAGGTAGAATGGGCCCAGAAATTGGGAAAATCACTAGGTTATATTAGCTAGGAGAACGGGCACCCCAAGTTTGAATCCCGGGGGTCACGGGTTTTTGAGCGCGCAGTGCCTCCTTCTATGATCAACAGCATAGAATAGCAATGCTTAACAGCGGGGTGGCCCCCCCCACGTGTTTTTTTTCATATCGACCTGGGAAAATCTGGTGGGGGCCCCTCGAAGTACCTAATCCCATCCTATCAGGCCTATACAGTAAGACAAGACCTTTCTTTCTCAGTGCTCTGGTCAGTTTCTGGGGGAAATTGCGAGTGAGTTGAACTGGGGGTCTTTGTGCAGTCTATGGGCCAATCCCCAGTACGTACCGGCGCCGCCTCGTTAAGTTAAAGCTAGTGTCATTTCCCAGCATAGTTTTACTAGGGGTACCACCCCTTGGAAACAGGAATTTTGGGTGCGGGCGGGTCACTAACATGACTAAATTTGCAAGAATTAAGGCCCCGTTGCACGTGGTTTCTCAGGTAACCCCAAGGGGGGCAAAAGCTTACGGAGGTTGAAGATCGGGATACATTCTCCAACACCAATAAGTTATCCTTTATTCGTGCAGCAGGCGAGATTTTGCAAAAGTCAGTCTTTATGGAATTGTCCTTAAGCCATTGGGGTGAGGTACTCACCTCAGCTCGTGTCAAAAAGAATTGCATGGCAAACAACTACATGGAGGCAATCCCGACACTTTTTTACAAGTGGGCTTCTAATTGTGTGTGGAAAAGCAGGCTAAATTAACATTGCTGGCTGCAGTTTGGAACCAGAGATTAACAAAATTTGGTTAAATTTTCAACCCAGGCCCGAACTTTCACGAGGCTAGGCCCAAACTGACTTACACAGAAGTTATTATGTACAGTAATTTACAGGCAGGCCACCTGGCTAGAGAAGCTTGTGAATTTAATTATTTCCAGTGATTACAAGTAAACCAAGGTAGGAAACTTGCATGCATATTACTTACAGTGGATTTGCAAGGTAGCCACAGTTAGGCTAGGCTTGTGCAATATTTACAACAGTTTTAGTAGCTAGGACAGATTCAACCTAGTTATTATTTCCAGTGAATTCTAAAGCCAAATTTAGGCTATAGCTGCACACTAGTTAGATTAGGATTTATGTGGAAATTTATTTGGTCCAAATAGTTCCACAGCTCAGATCCAGCATGGCCGTTGGGTCGGCTGAGCCGGGCGGCCCTTAAACCCTTCCTAACAAACAGCATTCTCTGGCTGGCAGTTGTTGGTAAGCTTATTTAATTTATAGATTTACTCTTCAGGGAAGGAGTAGGTAGTTTTACTGATAGTATATTAATATTAGGATTATTGTGGTATCTGTAGATAATAATAGTGTAGACCTAAGACCTTAACATAGGTAGTAATAGGCCGATAATGTAGGCAAACACTAGGATAAGTTAGCTAGGGAGAACTGGCAGCCCTAGCTTGAATGGCGAGGCGCGGGTCACAAAGACAGAATAGCGTCCTTCCTTAGACGAACACCATCAAGACAAGACGTGCCGTGAACAGCAGTCGGCGCCCCCACGTGTCTTCACATCTGAGACCTGGGGAAATCTGGTAGAGGCACCTCGATGTACCGTAGATGACCTCCTCCGTCAGCCTCATACAGTAAGACGAAATCTCCACTGTTTCTCGTAGAATACTGGCCAGTGTCTTGGGAGATCGTGAGTGAGTTTTAACTGTGGGCCTGGATGCAACAGACAAGCATGCCCAGTAAGTACCAGTGTCTCAGAGCAGTCTAGAAGCTAGTGTCTGAGTCTGCATAGTTATACTAGGGGATACTTACCCTCTTGGATAGGAATTTCTGAGGTGCAGGCAGGACACTAATAACGATTGAATATTGCAGGCGAGTTTCTTGCAATACCAATCATTTGTGAAAATCTGTCCTATAAGCCACTTGTGAGGCTGAGGTACCCACCTCAGAGCTTGGTGTCAACAGAGTTTGCTAGGGTAGGCGACTCACTTGGAGGCAGTCCACACAAATTTTCACAATTTACCTTATCCAACCAACAACTATAGACTAAGTAAACTGGGCACAGATAGGCCAAGCTGTTTACAAATTATTTATTTACTGTTTCATAAGTTGAATTGTTGAATTTATTTGTGCTAATCAAGAGATTTTTAATTTGTAAAGACTGCATTTTTATTGGGTGATTTTCATTGTCTTTGGCTCATTTTAATGTGTGATTTGTGATTTGTACCAGAGACTATCTTAAGTAATTGTTTGCTGACATTGTACAGGAAATTGCTAGGTTAAGCTTTCACATCAATATACGTTTCAATTGATGTTTGAGAGCTAACAGTGTTCATTTTGATTCAGAGTAGAGTCAATATAAAAANTAAAGGGAGTCATTAAACAGAGCACGTGAGGAGTGCAGTGTTGCCAGGCAAGAACAGGATGTAGACTGGGAGGGAGAAGGCACTAAGATAGCCAGTACGAGACAGTGCGTGTTTTGTGAAGGAAAACACGCTAGTTCAGGTGCTCGAGCTTCACCACCCCTAACGAACTCCCTTAATCGTTGAACCAAAGGGTTTAACGATTAAGGGAATTGAGAGTCTGTTTCAAGTGTTGTGGAGAGCACTTTGCCAGGGACTATAACACCCAACTCAGTGAGTGTTAGGGCTGCTGGAAAGGTAAGCACAACAGCGCACTGTGTCCTAATGATACCAGATCAGTGCAAGCTAAGGAGAGCATGCTGCAGGAAAGGATGGAGAGCAAGGACAAGCTTGAAGTAGTGGTGAATGTGGTGAGTGCAGCACCGGGGATTAGTTCTGGTTAGCAGTTTCAAGGTTCCGTTGCCTTACCCACAGTAATGGCAGTGGTTATGAATAGAAAGAAGTCTGAAATGACCCTTTTGTTTTTGACACTGGGGCCCAAAGATTCTTTATAACAGAGAGTCTAGCAGCTAAGCTGAAGTTGAAAACAGGTGGTAAGGTTGACATGAAGGTGGAAGGGTTTGGTGGGCAGGTCCCACACAGGTCTTATCTGCTTGTAGATGTGATGGTCAGATTAGCCGGGCATCGACGGAAGATTTCAGCCTTGATAGTGAAGAGGCTGCCAATTATCATTACCACCAAGGGACTGGCTGCAGCAGTCAAATGTTTGAGAGAGTTAGGTGTGAAGCTGGCAGAACCAGACATCGCTACAGACAACGTCAGTAATGTAGGAATTTTAGTACGAGGAGATTACATAGATGAATTCATGTCTACGAGAAGGGATATCAAGGAGAGTATTGGCATGTACAGGACTCCAGCGGGGCATATCATAGGAGGCAGGATACCGGCTCACTTCCCTGCATCTCCAGGAAAGGGGGGCTCCAATACCACAGCGACTGAGACTGTGCTGCTGATGCGGATTGGTCTGCATGAAGATCTATCAGAGACACAAGTCGGCATAGCTGACAGTGAGCCAGTCCATAAACTATGGGACCTGGATATAGTAGGGATTACGGGTGATCAGCCAACCCCCAAACACGAAGAGACTTATCAAGATTACTTAAACCATGTGCATCTCAAGGACCGACAGTACTGGGTGTGACTCTCATGAAAACTGGTACACCCAGTGCTGCCCACTAATTTCAAGAAGGCACAGGGTCAGTTGAACTCATTGGTGAGCAGCCTGACCAAGAAGTGTCTTGTGGGAAAATATGATGACATTATTAAGGAACAGTTGGCCCTCGGGTTCATTGAGAAAATACCCTATGCCAGCCCTGAGAAAAACACCCATTATCTTCCGCACATGGCAGTCACTAAGGAGCCTGTAACCACTCCCATAAGAGTGGTCTTCAACTGCAGCTCACAGACAAGCCCCCGAGAGCCATCATTGAACGATTGTCTGCTCACAGGGCCCTCTCTGGCGCAGAAATTTGGGGATGTGTTGCTGAGGTTCAGGACAGACCGGTATGCCTATGCAGCAGATATCAGTAATAAAGCCTTCCTGCATATCGGGTTGCAGTCACAAGATAGGGTCTACACAAGGTTCTTGTGGTTGGCTAATAGGGAGGTGCCTGAGCAAGGATATGAAACCTACAAAATCAGGGCAGTGTTGTTTGGCACTACTAGTTCACCATTCTTGTTGCAAGCTACCATAGACTACCATCTTGCGAATTGTAACAGCCCTCTCAAAGAATTACTGAAGACCCCAATTTATGTATTATTATTATTATAATCAAGGGGGAAGCGCTAAACCCTCCCATTTTATGTAGACAACATGCAAGGCACCACCTCAGATGAGAGGCTGTTGATGGACATTTACCGAGAGTTGAATCAGGAGATGCTCTCAGCCAACATGCCATTGAGAGAATGGGTAACAAACAAACCCACTTTGCGAGACATGGTAGAACGTGATTATGCTGGCTACTCAGTACCTGAAGTAACATCGGTGTTGGGACTGGAATGGGAAATCAAGGAAGACAGACTTAGGCTAAAGAGGAAACCTGATAGGGAAAGGAAGCTGACCAGGAGGTTGTTGCTGAGTAAAGTGCAGACTGCCTTCGCCCTTTGGGTATGTTGACACCCATTACCATTCGAGGGAGGATGCTAGTGCAACAGACCTGGGAGTTGAGCCTAGGTTGGGACGACCCACTGCCAGAAACCGTCTGCCAGGAGTGGGATCTGGTTAGCAAACATCTAGCAGAATTGCATGAGTTCATATTCCCCAGGTCCCTCGGGTGTACTGGGCAAGACTATGATTTGCATGTCTTCTGTGATGGCTCCTCCAGGGCCTATGGGGCTGTAGCAAACTTGGTGGTTGGGGACAAGGTCAATCTTGCTACCAGCCGTGCGTGGATTGCTCGATCCCAAAGCTAGAGCTCACAGTGATGTTGCTGGGAGCAAGACTGGGGAAGTATGTAAAGGTGGTGTTGAGTAACCTGAGGGTAACACACACCTATATATGGACAGACTCGGAGGTGGCCCTTCAGTTGGTCCAGAACGACAAGTCCAAGCTCCCCTATGTCAGGAATAGGGTGAAAGAGATATGGGAGCTGCAGTCAGCGTCAACAATTCTGTATGTGCCTACAGATCAAAACCCAGCTGACCTGATAAGCCAAGGGGTGACACAAAAAGCTGAGTAAAAGCGAGAGTTGGTTCAAAGGTCCGGACTGGTTACCAGCAAAGGAGTGCTGGCCAGAGCAGAAATTCGGGGAGACAACCAGCAGCAAAGTGCACTTTGTGGGGGAACCTGACACTGAATTGTTTGACCCCAGATGCTACTCCTCTTGGAGGAAACTTATAGGAGTCACAGAAATGTATTTCAATTTGTGAGGAAGCTGCATGACAAGGTAAACAGAGGTCGACAGCTGTCACTCGTGGGTCCCAGAGAGTACTGGATACGGCAGTACCAAAGGGAGAGGTTTCCATGAGTTCTGGAGGTACTGGCAGCTGGGCAGCAGGATATGACATCAAGTCTTGTGCCCAACAGTGGCTCAGGGAACAGTAAATTGGTCCGCTCATTGGGACTGTTCCTAGATCATGCTGGGCTGATAAGATGCAGAGGAAGTCTACAAAACTCTGAGCTCAGTTATGGGGCCAAACATCCAGTGTTACTGGGAAAGGAGGGGTGGGTGTCAGAGTTATTGATACATGATGCTCATCCGAGGATCATGCTTGGGGGGTTTGGAGATACCCTTACCTGCCTTCGTCAGAATTACTGGGTGCTGAAGGGCTGAACTGCCGTCAAAAGGGTGATAAAGAGTTACACTGTCTGCCAGCCGTACGATGGGAGGACCCTACCATACCCAGGTCCACCACCGCTGCCTCAGGAGCGGGTACATAGTGACAGGTCCTTTGAGACTGTGGGAATAGACTATACCGGGGATATCACGTTGAAGAACCCAGGAGACGATAGGGTGGGCCCACAGAAGGTATATGTCTGCCTGTTTACTTGTGCAACTACTCGAGCTGTACATTTGGAGTTGGCAGAAGATATGTCGACAGAGACTTTCGTGAAACTGTTCAGGAGGTTTACAGCTAGATTCTCTTGCCCGTGATTGATTATCTCGGACAATGGCACGAGCTTCAGAGCGGCTGATAAAGTCTTCAGGAATCTTATGGACAACAGAGAGGTGCGAGAATATCTGAAGAGAATAGAGTGTGAGTGGAGGTTCATAGTTCCAGAGCACCTTGGCAAGGGGGTTTTTATGAATGCATGATGGGCGCAATCAGAAGGGGCATTCAGAAGCTCTTGCACAGCAAGAGAGTGAGCGCTGATGAATTGAGGACAGTGTTAGCCGAGATAGAGCCAAGAGTCAGTAACAGGCCTTTGACGTACTTGCAAAATGGGACTGATGAGCAGGAAGCTCTCACCCCCAATCACATACTGTTTTGAAGGAGGATTGAACCCTTCACTGCAATTTTGAGCCAGTCCTCCAAGGAGCAGGATTATTATGGGCCAAAAGGTCCCCCCATCAATGAAGAACTGCACAAGAGTCACAATGAACTGGTGAACATCCTGGACAAATGGAACCAGGTGTGGCACAGTGATTACCTGACAGCTCTTCGAGAACATTTCTATGAAGCTGACCCCGAGGCAAACAAGATGACGCTGAGTCAAGGGGACCTGATGCTAGTGGAAGCTGAGGCACCCAGGGCATACTGGCCTCTAGGCCTGGTGATGACGGCCCACCCAGATAAGTCTTGACGTTTGAGAATGGTGAAGGTGAGAATGAATGGTGCCGAGACAATAAGGCACATCAACAAGCTTTTGCTTCTCGAGGTCCACATGGTGGGACCGGAACAGAAGTTAGACCAAAGGCTGACCGACCAGAGCAGCCGGATGACACGTCGAATGGCACTCAAGTCCAGGGCCCACTGGGAGGGCCTGCGAGAGGCAGACTTGATGTAGGCTCAGCAGCTACCTTCGCCGGCGGGAGGATGTTGGAACTTAATCGGTCCTAGAAGTCCCAACAGGGTAAATATGTCGTATGAAGGCCCTAACATGTCATGGAAGGAACGTCTGAGTTGGGGGGCCCTTACATCCACCGAAAACACACACATACACCTGGGTTGGTGAAGGTGGTTGGAAGGTACATTTTAATTGACACATTTACCCTTCAAGGAAGAGGAAGGAAGTTTACATTGTTAGTGAACTAATATTAGGACTATTGAGGCAACTGTAGAAAACAATAATGTAGACCTAAGACTTTAATATAGATAGTAATAGGCCGGTAATATAGGCAAACACTAGGTTATATTAGCTAGGGAGAACTGGCAGCCCAAGTTTGAATGCCGAGGCACGGAGTTTTGAGATCGCAGTGCCTCCTTCTAAGATCAGACTCCATCAGAATAACAAGTGCCGTGAACAGCAGGGTCTTCACATACTAAACCTGGGGAAATCTGGTGGAGGCACCTCGAAGTACCGTAGATGCCCTCCTCCGTCAGGCCCATTCAGTAAGACAAGACGTCCCTTTCTTTCTCAGTTTCCTGGCCAGTTTCTGGGGGAAATTGCGAGTGAGTTGAACTGCAGGTCTTTTTGCAGTCGGTCGGCCAATGACCAGTACGTACCGGTGCCTCCTCGTTAATTAAGCTTAGAAGCTAGTGTCACTTCCTGCATAGTTATACTAGGGGATACACACCCCTTTGGGAAAAGGAATTTCTTTAGGAT
>NC_069455.1:2406134-2424375 GCF_026875155.1 Cherax quadricarinatus | reverse complement strand
AAGGCTTGCATGTGCAATTCCTGTTTTATGGTGGAGGTTTGTCTCTTATACCTTCGCCATGCTTTGTACTTAGCAGTAGCAGCCTCTCTACAACGAAGCCAAACCAAGGCTGATCTGTAGGCTTTGTCACATATTGCCGGTGAGGAATGTGTTCTTGTTGCAGATTAAGGATGTGTCCAGTGAAGGCTTTCACTTGGTTGTCAACATCCCCCTGGAGAAGAGCATTCCAGTCGGTGGTGGCGAGCTCAGAGCAAAGGTGGCCCATTAAACCTCTTTCCCATAGCCAGGTTGTGCGTGTGGACTCCTCACCTCGTTCTGTTGGGATCTTAAGTGTGGTAAAAACAGCCTTGTGGTCAGACGATCCAACGTAGCCGAGGGTTGACAAGTGACTATGCCTTCTGCCAGATCACTCACTACTGGGTCAAGGGAGGAGCCAGAGATATGAGTAGGGAAATCAACAAAGTTTCTCATGTCAAACACTGCAAGAAGGTCATCAAAGTCCCTCTGTAAGGTGCTGGTTGAGGTCACCAACAATTATAATATGTTGACAGTTGTGTTGTAGCAGAAGGGAGTCAATATTTTCCATTAGGAAGTTGATAGGGTCTGCATGTTGCCACTGAGGTCTGTACATTGCACATGCTAGTACAGAGGTACTCGTGTTTATACAGAGCTTGAAGAACATCATTTCAAGATGTGTAGGGGTGGCAACATCTCTCTCTCTCTCTCTCTCTCTCTCTCTCTCTCTCTCTCTCTCTCTCTCTCTGTCTCTCTCTCTCTTTCTCTCTCTCTCTCTCTCCCTCTCTCTCTCTCTCTTCATCTTTGTAATTTGTGATAAGGTGTAAGATCATGTCTGTACCATCCATTATATATTCTAAATTATTAACACCCAAACAATTAGTCTCTGAATGTATTTTTAGTAAGGTGCGTATCGTATTAAGTAGTAGTAATCTGGGTTAAGTATAATTGGAAGTGTTCATTGAACTTGACTTGACTTCTGACTTGACTTGACTTCTGACTTGACTTGACTTCTGACTTTATAGTAAATATTTACTCTTGCATAAGCTGTAAGCGGGGAATTCTTGCGTTGTGAGACTTACACGAGATATCATCACTGGCAAACATTGCGAGTCTAACATCAGATATCACTGTCAAACATTGTCAGTCTTACACGAGATATCATCACTGGCAAACATTGTGAGTCTAAAACTAGATATCACTGTCAAACATTGTGAGTCTTACACGAGATATCATCACTGGCAAACATTGCGAGTCTAACATCAGATATCACTGTCAAACATTGTCAGTCTTACACGAGATATCATCACTGGCAAACATTGCGAGTCTAACATCAGATATCACTGTCAAACATTGTCAGTCTTATACGAGATATCATCACTGGCAAACATTTTGAGTCTAACACCAGATATCACTGTCAAACATTGTGAGTCTTACACGAGATATCATCACTGGCAAACATTGCGAGTCTAACATCAGATATCACTGTCAAACATTGTCAGTCTTACATGAGATATCATCACTGACAAACATTGCGAGTCTAACATCAGATATCACTGTCAAACATTGTCAGTCTTACACGAGATATCATCACTGGCAAACATTGCGAGTCTAACATCAGATATCACTGTCAAACATTGTCAGTCTTACACGAAATATCATCACTGGCAAACATTGTGAGTCTTACACCAAATATCATCACTGGCAAACATTGTGTGTCTTACACCAGATATCATCACTGACAAACATTGTGTGTCTTACACCAGATATCATCACTGACAAACATTGTGTGTCTTACACCAGATATCATCACTGACAAACATTGTGAGTCTTACACCAGATATCATCACTGGCAAACATTGTGTGTCTTACACCAAATATCATCACTGGCAAACATTGTGAGTCTTACACCAGATATCATCACTGGCAAACATTGTGTGTCTTACTCGAGATATCATCACTGACAAACATTGTGAGTCTTACACGAGATATGATCACTGGCAAACATGGCAACTGTCACAGAGGAACATATTTCTGCAGTTGATTTAATTGATAATGGCTTCCAGACCTTTAAAAGTAAACAAAGGAGAAAAAGTGAGAAAGAACTAGAGCGCCGGCATAGTCAGACTCACTTGACTCATAGTCAATGTGAAACTAAACGTCCTTGGTGCACACAGGCTGCAAGAAGTCTTTCTTCAAAGGAAGAATGTGTTAAGCTGAACTTCCTTGACAACACCCTGATGCCTGCTAAATGTGCATTGCTAATGGAATCTCTAAAGAAACATCCTTAGGCAAGGATCCGATTTAGGAAAAATCCACACAATTTTGTGTTTGTGGAACAGAATGAAGAACTAATCAATGATTTTCTTAATACACCTTAAAGGGATATTAAGCTGCTCCGACCTCCATCAGACACTCACCACTTTAAAAAATGGGTCAGTATCTTAATCTTTGGTACCCTCTCTACATGGACCCATCTCATTTAAATCTAAGTGAGCATATCATCAAGCCTAAAACACTTAAAGGAAGATCTCAGATTATTGCCAGTTGGGTTGGCCCTGTGCCTCTCCCCCGAAATATCTGGGTACCTGGCCTACGTTTCCTAAACATCGAAGTGTACTTACCCCCTCGACGCAGGTGTTACAAATGCCAGCACTATGGCCATGTTGCAGTAGACTGTGGAATGCTACATTCTGGGTGTGGTAAGTGTGCTGGGAAACATTCCACTAGAGAATGCACAGTAGGATACACAAATAACCCGCACATAAAAGAGAGAAGCTTACGACGACGTTTCGGTCCGACTTGGACCATTGACAAAGTCACACTAACAGAGGTGGAGCAGGACGGCTATATTTAGGCAGGAAGAGGTGGAGGTAGTAGTAGTAGTAGTAGTACAAGAATTGTATATAATACCGACAAGGTGAAATTAAGACACATGCACAACACCCGGGCATCCCCATCGTAGACGTTTCGCCATCCAGCCAGCCACTGGATGGCGAAACTTCCACAGCAAAGACAACCAGACGCCGCACATGTGTCTTAATTTCATCAGTAGTTGTAGTAGAAGTAGAAGAAGAAGAGGTAGTAGTAGTGGTAGTGGTAGAAGTGGGAAATAAGGATGACGAGCCAGTCAAAAACAAAAACAAAGGAAGGGGAGCACTGGAAGAGAGCTAGATGCCCACAGAGGGAGAGCAAGCGCACAGAGGTGCGGGAAAGGGGAAGTGGTGAAATAAAATAAATGAAGAAGGAACAGAAACATGAGACAGGAGAGAAAAGACAACCCAGAGGAGTAAAGGAAAGAGGAAAGGGGAAGAGGAAGAAGAAAAGAAAGAAAAAAAATGAGGATTCAGGTTAAGTCACGGGTGTTCTGAAGTTTGGAGCATTTTACAATGTAGTGGGAGAGGAAGGCATCTACAAGAGGAAGCCAGGGCTAAGGTTCATACAAGGAAAGTTGTGTATTAGAGAGGATTCAACAAGACGGCGACTGTTCGAGTTGGAAGTAGGGAAGGACAGTTTAGTAGAAGACCAGTCAATAGGATGGCTATGATCTCTGACAGTGACAGAAAAGAGCATTGTTAGTGTCGGCAAGCCTAACACTATTTTTGTGCTCCCTAAGTCTGTCAGAAAGAGATCGACCAGTTTCTCCGAAGTATTGAAGAGGACAGGAGGAGCAAGAAATAGAGTAGACACCAGGAACATCTGTAGAGGGAGGAGAGGTATGAACGAGATTAGTGCGAAGAGTGTTAGTCTGGCGGAAGGTAAGCTTGATGTCTAAGGGATGGAGAGAATTGTTGAGATTAGAAAGACCGGAAATGTAGGGAAGGCAGAGGATGAAGGTTCCCATGAGTAGGGGGATTTTGGGGAGAGAAAAATTGCGTTTAGCACGTGAGAGGGCAGTTTTCTTTTGAAAGGGGAAGGGTCCCCAAAGACGGGGGGGAACGAATTATGAAGAGGGGAAAAATTTTGCGGAAGGAACTGGGGGATACAGATGCGAAGGGGCAGGGAAAAAGAAAGAGGGAGATAAAAAACACTTTTTTTGACGGGGGAAAGCATGATAGGAAAAGAGTGAATTAAAAATCCCCACTTTTCCCATGGTTTACGGAAACGGAAAAAGGAAAAAACCTGTTTCTAAAGCGGGGGGACAGTGGCAAAAAACATTCACTACTTTTTATCGGGTTTCCCCCTGTCAAGAAAATTGTTTTATCTCCATCTTTCTCCGGGGCCCTCCGCATCTGTGATCCCAGTTCCTTCAGCAAAAAAAATTTCCACTTTCATAATTCGTTTCCCGTTTTGGCTCCCCTTCCCTTTTTCTTAAAACTTGCCCCTCTCACGTGTAAAACCCCAATTTTTTCTCCCCCAAAACCCTCTCTATCAGGGGAAAATTTCTGTCCTCTCCCTTCCCCTTTAATTTCCGGTCTTTCTAACCCCTCAAAAATTCTCTCCGTCCGTTAGACATCAAGTTCCCTTCCGAAAAGACTAACACTCTTGCACTAACTGTTAAATGACTTACAAAATTTTGGGCTATTTGTTTCCGAAAGTATTCTGCACACTGTAGCCAAAGTGTAATAGTCTTACCATTTATGAGCAAGATATTTTTTTAATAATCACTACAATGGAACTTAAAATCTTTTCATGGAACATTTTTCCCATCAGGAAAACGGTTACCCGATTTACATCATAGAGGGGAACAAGAATTTTGATGTATCTTGGGGTTTTTTGGGAAAGTAGACTGAAGATGGAGCACCTCCACCAAAGTTGCCTGGATATGCAGCTTATAACTTAAGGTCAACCAACTGTTGTGTGATGTGTGTTAGAAAGAACTTACCACATTCACTCCTTGCCCTCCAGAGTCGAGTAAACATTCAGAATCATGGTGTCAGAGTATATGCAGGCAATTTTTCCATAAACATTTTTAATCTCTATGCCCCAGCAAACCAACTTCGAAATGATGCTCTACCAGATCGCATCAATAGTGAATCTTGGAGATTTTAATGCCAGACATAAGAATATTGGTGGGTCTATAACAAACACCAATGGAACGAAACTAGTAAAATTGCTAAATGAGCATGATAATGTTCGAATAGTGAGCACTACTGAGCCTACTCACATATATGGTGGCATACTAGATCTGTGTCTTGGATTTAATACATCATATGCGATGCATGACTCTGTCATAGTTGATGATCTTCTATCTGATCACTTCCCAAGACTCACAACTGTCAATCTTGATCACATCTCCAGCAATCATAAAGCTAAATGCAGAAGGAGGAAGCTTATTCTCAACCAAGAACACAGAGACAACTTTATTAACCACTTGGATCAATGGTATAAGAATTACCAGCATATTGGCACGCAAAAATTTAATGATGATTTAGATGCCACTATTGAGACTGTCCTCACAGATCAAGTGGGCAGGAAAAGAAAACATAAACCCTCCATTATAAATGGCATTAAAACCAATGTAAATACTATAATAATCCAGAGCTACACAATGCAACACATGCAACAGCTGGGAGGATTGGTAAAGCATACCGTGAATGTAGAACCCCAGTCCTGCTCACAACGTTCCAAGCTGTACTAACAAATGCAAGGAATAGAAAGCAAGAACTTAGGCAACAGGACTGGCAACAATTTGTTAATGGATTAAATAGGCCCACCCCTTTAAGTTTGGCTTGGAAAGGTATAAATAAAATAACCAGGAAAAAGACTGGCAATGATTGCTCATCCCTTTCCTCTTGCAAAAGCAAATGGACCTCATAAATGACTGGTCACAAAACATCAGGCATGAAAGGGATGCGTCGCATTCCAACTTTATTAGAAAAAAATTAGAGAGTACTTTGAGAAATGTTGAAATGATTAATTTTTGAGCAAAATATTGTGAAGAGTGATTGTCTTTACGAGTATGATTAGATAATGCATTAACCAAAGGTTCGATACTGCTCTGGAGAGGATGGGATTACCTATGATATTTCAGAACTTAAGGCACGTGGGCTGATAAACCCTTTGTTGGCATGTATAATATCTCAGTTAACATGAGGGGTTCTTCCTACTTCTTGGACCATAGTTCTCATGTGTATCCTAAGCCCTACAGCCTGATACATGTAGGCCGATCTCCTTAAACTAGTTGTCTTTCAAAACTTTTTGGGAAAGAATGATGATTAACAGATTGTATACAGAATCAGACATCAAACTTTCCCCCTACCTCTATGGGTTATGAAAGGTAAAAGTGTGCAGATCTGTATTTCTCCTTTCTCACTGCACCACCTCTACTAGTTTTACCACTTTTCTGATCTAAATTCTGCATTTGATATTGCGAAACAGAAACCGTTATACTACGTGAAAACTTAGCCAAAATGAATATTGTGGTAGCTTAACTCTGTGATAATTAGGATACCTGTCAAATAGAGTATCTCTGTCTTTTACCAAGGCTTCAGATGTGATTCTAAGAAATGGCTTTTAGGTACACCGCAGGGAGGAGTTCTTAGTCCCATGCGATTGATATTATGATAATGCTCTCCTAAATGCTTCTACCTGCCTCACCGAAAATATAGTATGAGCTATGCTGATGATATCATGAATCCATACAACAGGACATAAGATGATGGAATCCCATTTTAATGAAGTTCAAGCCAAGTTGTAATCGATAGGCCTTATAATATCTTTCTCTCTAAAACAAAGATTTTAACAAGCAAAGACATCCCCCCACCATCTATTTTGCATGGGTGAAATCATTGAGACTCGTTTAAATCTTACAGAGTATCTTGGTGTTAGAAGTACCTTTAACAACTCCACGAAACACAACTAAACAGGAAAGGCAAAGCTAGGCTAAATTGCTCTCCTAAAGTGGTGTGGTTTGACAATCACCAACTATGGTGCTAAAGTGAGAATCGTGAGAATGATGTTCATAGCCTATGTTAGGTCCTTAATTGATTCATGCTGTCCCATGTTGAGAGTAGCTATGAGGTAAAGTTCCTCCGACCCTTGGAGTTAAGGCAAATGAAGCTCTCTAGGATTATTCTTTGGCTGTCCCAGATTACAAAGTTCTTAAACATGAAGGAAGGAGTTGGTATTTCTAGTATCGTGATAGGGATTTGGTTGAAATAACACTGTACTCGGTATTTAGAAATGTGAGAAAGAAAACGAAACCAGACACTGTCACAGTGAATTTACACAAGTGTTTTCTTTTCAAAGAGGTAAAATACCACGATCTATATGATAGTTGAAAACGTGCAATTTTGACATTAAGTTTTATAACCGCATGGACACTGTATCACTGTACGGCAACAAGAGCCATTTTTCACCCTCATGGGAAGATGTGTTCATTTAATATCACATACCTTCAAGTCCCTCCCAAGAAGCTCATTGCTAGTAATCCCTTCCTTAAATACTCTTGTTAGAGGCAACTGCTCACAGAAAGAAAATTTTCGCTAGCTGGTAGTAATAATTTATCCACCACAAGTTAAATACACTGATGGATCTAAACAGGATTCTTTCTGGCAGGGCTGCATTTCTGCTTTATTGCCACTCCTCTAGATTAAGAACGCAAATAATTTGTTGAGTTCTGCATAAAATTAACAACTGGGCGTTCTAACTGCAAACTGAATTGTTTGCAATCTAATTAATGGCGCTAAAGCTAACTATGACACTGAGCTTGACTCTATCATCTTACTGATTCTATGTCATCATTGAAGGCTCTTGGGTCTAAATGACTCAACAACTGTCATTGGGGAAGCCGGTAATAGATCCTCAAAAATTAGGGACAAAGGAATTAATGTACAATTGCCTATGGATCCCATCACACATTGATTATTCCTTCATGAGTGATAGTTGATTATGTTAGCCAGAAGAGTACCAGAGGAGAACGTTTAGAATATTAACTTTGGTATAACTGTGTCTAGCCATTAGGAATAATATAGGAGAGAGTAAAGATGAAGATGATTGTTATAGGAATGCAGTAAGAGCCTGAGTAGATCTTCTAACCCACTATGGATCCAGCAGTGATAAGTTAGTGTTTAGGAGCAACTTGCAATGTGAAACAGGACTGATGATGTTGTCGAGGCAGGTTAGGTTGGTTTACAAGTACTTCGGGCAGTTTGGGAGACCACAGATGAGTGATAACTAACTTAAATTATGTGATCAGGGCATTCTATGGGTACTGTCTTGAACACTATGTGCTTAATTGTCATTTATTGAGGAAATACCAGGCAGACGTATAATTAACTATGTGACAGGCAAAATCTCTTATTAATGAAAATAAGATTACACAGATATACTAAGCAAATTTCCTAAATTTGCATTGTGTAACAGATAAGTGAACTATAGATATGTAGTATTAAATCCTTATGTATTCCTGTTAAACCTTTGGGGCCCAAGTTCAGAGGTTTGTGTATCCAATGCTCTCGCGCTACCCGTCCACAGGTATGGATATGGGGTGCACATAAACTAGCCACTTCGTGGTCAAATACTAAATTGCAAACTGAAACTGTGATGACATGGAATTTGAATTATTGTGTTATGTCATCATTGATGGGCTCTTAAGGTGGCAGCTTTGTTTGAGTTTTCTGAGATCAGCAAGATATATGAAAGACTATTTGAAGATATGGGTAGTTCGTGAAGAGACCACCAAGGTTTGATCTGAAGGACATTTTGCAGGGCCTTCCCATATGTCCCAGTGCAGTTGGATGTACTCTGGTGTTTGCGCAACAATGTAGCAAGCATGAAGTGACACTATGTGGGCAAGCAATCTGGCTGGTGTTTGACAGACCACAGTAAAAGCCCAGAAGTGTGACTATGAGGGAGGTACTCTGGCTTGGTGTTTGACAGGCAATGCAGCAAGCATGAGTGTGACTATAAGGGAGGTTACTCTAGCTCTGGTGTTTGACCAGGCACATGCAGCACGCACTGAAGTGATGACTTTAAGGGAGTGCTCTGCTGATTGACCAGGCAATGCAGCAATGCCCTGAAATGTGACTATAAATGGAGATACTAGCGTTCTGGGTGTTTGACAGCACTGCAAAAAGCCCTGACGTGTGACCCTTAAGGGAGAAGATATCTTGTGTTTGACATAGGCGCAATGCAGCAAGCATCTGAAGTGTGACCATAAAGGGAGGACTCTGGCTCTGGTGTTGGACCAGGCAAGCAGCGTACTTGAAGTGTGACCCTAAGGGAGGTACTATGGTATGGTGTTTTTGACCAGGCAATGCAACCAAAGCATGAGTGTGATAATAAGGGAGTACTTGAGTTCTAGTTGCGAGACCAGGCAATGCAACAAGCACTGAAGTGAGATATGCAGGGAGGGGTACTCTGGCTTCTGGAGTGAAGCTGGTCTTTTGTCTGAGTAAAGATGTCTCTTCACTTCAATGGATTAAAATATATCTTTGTGGCACTGAAATGCTCATCCATGTTTAAATTTATATTTAATTTAATTGTGGAATCGCTTCGAGTAAAAACTGTCCACAGGAATTCTTCTGATTGGCTCATTGATTTGGTTGCCCCGAATATTCCTCACCCACTACCTTAAAGTCAATTTTTTGACTCTGTGCTGTATAGAAATACACTTCGCAATGTTCAGTGTTATTAGACTAGGGGGTCATTATCTCCCAGGCCTATCCTATTAAGTTGCAAGATGAGATATCAATGCCAGCCACAAGTCACACTCAGAAGTCCATGATCCTCAGGTTGTGAATAGTTCAGGTCGCTTTGAGCACCATATCACATACATGGTCTGGGAAATTTGCTCAGAAAACTCTTAAGCTTGGATGTTCACACTTTATTTGTATATTTCAGGTTGCTCTTCGACTATATATGGGGATACTGTTTCAACAAATCCCCTCATAAGTCGTCATATTAGGGTAAGTTGAATATGAATACTTGATAAATATGTAAATAAATAACTACTGTGACTAACAAGTAAATAAATAATTACTGTAACTAACTTGCCCTTCATGCTGGTCATTATCTTAAATTTCATCTCGAAGTAAGCTTTTGCACATCGTAACATTTGAAAATGTTGGAAATTCTAGCAATGTAGTTGACGGCGCACTGTATAATGAATTTGCTGATTTAAAAATCAGTTGTTAATTGATGTTGTAAGCACAAGCAGCCGTGTTGTAAGTCCTTTTCAACTTAAACACTTGTTCTTTACACTGGGTGTACCAGTTGAATCACCACCGTATCAGGCAAACACACTCTCAAGGCATCCCATCATAACGAAACAGTTGGTTTTAGTTCCTGCTCAAGTCCAATAGAAAGTAAAAGAGTCCTAGATATTCAATTTTATGGTCCCAGCAAAATATTTAAACCATATTGAACACAAATTGTTTCAGAATATTGGTGTTTTTTAGCATGGAATGTCCTCGTTTTTAAGAATACAGGAAAAAAATATTTTCGTGCTTCTTAGCCCTTAATTTGGGTTGGTGCCACGTAAGTACGGCATGCACCCCAGGGTGGAGCTGAAATAGTATGCATACATTCCGACTTCTAAACTGGTGAGAGAAAGTGGTTAGGCCTACATATGAATTACTGGGTCAGTGTGGTCAGTGTGCACAGTAATAAAAAAATTCCTGCAGCACACCAGTGCATAATGAGAAAAACAAACACTCACGAACTAAGTTTCTGGTTTTTAAAACTGCCATTGCAGTGTATTTTTTATGGTATTTATGGTTGTTTTTAGTTTTCCTGGTTCCATTTTTTGAATGGGACAGACATATTCCGGAAAATTGAGATGATTTGATTGGTATCCAATGAAAGTACCTTGAATTTGGGTTCGAAGTATCAGAAAGCGATTTTTACAAAGTTCGGCAGTAACAAATGCCCTTGAGTCACAGACACGTCTGGTGAGTTAATCTTTTTCAAATGTGCTCGGATATCTATATTACTATTTCTACACTCATGCGTTAGTCTGTATAGCGTAAATCTTCTCTTTTTGTGAGAAATAAAAACTACAAAGTAGAAGCAAAAGGCAATATAACAGAGGCTAGGGGAGGTGATAATAAAAAGAGAATATGTTATTTAGTGCAGGTATGTCTGTCTAGTTTATTTAGCCCCCTATTTGGACATTGGCAATTTTTGAAATTTGTGTGGAATTGGCAAAATGCCAATTTCTGACCACTATATTGGATGTTGAACTCGGTATTAATGGGAAGTTTCTTTTACTCTCTCTAGAAAAAAAGAAGGTCTACACATAATAGGTATGATTTTTAGCGATGGTAATTGGAATTGGCGAAAATAGGGCCTCAAAGTGGTGAAATCACTGATGCGTACACACATCGTCCGGACCATAACTTCGCGCGAGCATAATTTCCGTAAGTTTTCAGCATAATGTTCATTATGTTTGGGTGTCATGATCGGTTCGGGGATAATTATATGATGCTCTATGTCATAGTTCCATTAAGAAAAAATATTTTTTTTTTTCGAAAAATGTCGCCCTGAGAACAAGTTTAGAGAGGGCTGCCAACCAAAAGGGTATATTAAACTGTCCAAAACGTAGAATCTCTGTCCAGTGCGGGGGGCTACAGAACGTAGTTCTACTATTTTTTTTACGTGCTTTCAAAAGGGAAAAATCAAGGTCAGAGGCGTAAGCACGTGAACGTAGGATCTAGTTTGAAGTTTATAGGGGTGTTAATTATAATAATGATATTTCATTAGTTAGTGGTATATGCCTATGGGGTAGAGTTTACCGTATCTATGATAATTATCATCTCGTGTTCCTCTCAGACACACACAAGTTATATAGTTTTTCATTTGTTAGGTTGGTGTAAGACCCTTACCGGCCGTAGAGCTTTATAATAGCCTACATCAAATATCATCGTCGTGTTCCTCGACAGAGACACAATTCTCGGATGTTCAGTATTCGGACCTCTGTTTCCGAATAGAGAGGCAGCCACTTCACTGTTAGCTGAGGCATCCTGATCGGTCCTATGGAACCAGGGACAAGCTTCAATGGACTTTCCTACACCAATCCCCAACTTATTGTGAACTTGGATCCTCAGGGAAAAGTAGGGTAGTCCAGTACTTCCTCTCAGAACTATTCGGCATGTAATGTAAACAAGCGGTCATCCCCACATAGTCGAGAGTATGGTTTTAAAGTGGTTCGAATGGCCTTCAAGGATCCTCCTTCACTCAACCCCAATGGAATAAGTCACTCTGTTGACTTTTTGGGGTTATCTAGTTTCTCTCACATATGTGCTATGTTGATTAATTTTATTGGAACTGTATTGTGTTATACTGAATAATTACTTACTTACTTACTATTACTTACTTATTACTGGTGATCCTGTTACTCCTCAACAAGGGGTTGGGGAAGATCCTTCATCTGAGGACAAACGAACAATAAGAGACTAAAGGAGTTTAGAGGAGTCATCTGAAATTATCTAGATTTAGACCTCATGCTGGCACTACTAATAATCAATAGTACAAGTGGACATATCCACAAGTTCTTATAACCGCTCTAGAGAATTTAGAGTAATTAGTAAGTATTTAGTAGGGAAGACACTCGAGGCTCCTTTCTCACTGTAATAGGTAACTAGCAATGAAATGTGTTAAATTTTAATTACCAAAGTTGAGAGTTCCCAGGCTCTACTTGGGTTATTGAGAAATGATGTCACAATCTGGTAGTTAGAGCCATCTCTCAAAGAATTGCAGGCGATCATAAGAAATCGAGCACTTTCAAGGCGGGTAAATGTGACTAGAAATGAACGAGAACCTTACGGTGGCTAACGGAGATAAAACCTCAATTTATGGGAAAGGAATGCTTGAGGTTCAGAAACCCTGTATTCCTGGAACGCAGGCGGGCAGAGATACCTGATGATATCCACCTGGAACATCTAGAGGGGACTAGTACGACTTGCACACGAAAATCAACTCCACTGACGAAGCAAAAGACTTGGCAGAGCATCCTGTCTGTTCAAACTATTGGATCATATGGACAAGGTCCTAGATGCACTCAGGACGACAAAAGACTGCAGAAGAAATATATACCGACATTGCAAAAGCTTCGACAAGTGGTTGTCGACCATGGACGTAATAGTGCACAAAAATGCAGATGCTAAAGGACTAAAGGAAAGTCGGTCGCATGGATCTATACATTCCTCATAACAGAACACAGAGAGTAGTCGTTACGAGTAAAGTCCGAGGAGTTTTTTATACCGGAGAAAAGCTCTTGTTCCACAAGGCCAGTCCTAGGCTCATCTTGCTCTCTCTCCATAACGACATAGACAAGGATTATCAGCCACAGCACCGTGTTTCCTAAGCAGATGACACAAATCTGCTGACCCCCCCCCCCCCCCTCCCCCCCCCCCCCCCCCCAGTGTCCTCATTGCCGACACTGCAAGGACAGGCGGCCATTCACCATACTCTTACGAATTTTCAGTGGGTGCAGAAAACCCAATATGAAGATTCAACGATGGAGAAATTTCAATTATCAGATTGGTAAAAACGGAGGAAATTTAAATCTTAGCAGAGTAAAAACAATTCTGGTCCACAACATAGAGGCGAAACCCAACGTCAAAGACCTGGGAGTGATCATGTGGAGGATCTCACATCAAGGACCATAACCATGTATCAATCGCATCTGCTAGAAATCATTACAGGATGGCTACAGAGACTTCTAAACTAGGAGGCCCAAGCCATGATGCTCTCCAGGTCTACTTGTCCCTATCTAGGTGGATTATTGCTGCACACTTAACAGCACTTACCCCGGCAGGTGAAATTGCCGCCTAGAAAATGTTCAGAGAAACCCTTCACGGCGGCTTAACGGCAGATTAAAAATAATTTAATGGGAGGTTGAGGGTTTCTAAAAACTGTATTCGTGAGCAGGCAGGAGAGACGTCATATTATATAACCTGGAACACCCCCCCCCCCCCTCGAGGGACTAGTACCGAATTGCCACGAAAATCACTACTCCGAAAGCAAAAGAATGGCAGACGTCATGCACCATCCTCCCATTGAAACGAGGGGTGTCATAGCCCGTTAAGACCCATACAATAAGTGTCAGGGCCCGAGGGACTGATCAACTGCCTCACAGCAGACATAAGGGGGGTTACCAACAGACCCCTGGCAGTCTTCATGCTGGCACTGAACAAGCTCCTAAATTCGGTTCCTGACGGCCGGGTGTGGCTCGTACGTTGGTTTGCGAGCAGCCAGCAGTAACAGCTGGTTTTATCAGGCTCGGATCCACAGGGGCTGGTCACAGAGGGCGCGAGGGCGTTGACCCCCGGGAACTCTCTCCAGGTAAATCCAGGTAGTGCATCTAGGACTTGATCGTTGTGATCATGTAGTGAGACAGACTGGAGCGACTTGCTCAAAACCCAGTTGCCCTGGGTTGTGTAATGATGGGTTTCTAGAGGGTGGGTGATCTTGATACTTAGGACTTTCAAAGTTTTAATGATATGGGATGTTAGTGTATCGGTTGTAGTTATTTGCTATTGTTTACTGCCTCTTTGTGGAGTGGGGTATGTCTTTGTTTTAGTAACTGTGGGACGACCCCCGGGTTAATAGATCTTCTCCATGGATGGTAAAAAGAGTTGATAGGGGCTTTTGCTTCTTGTGAAACACGGAGTTCCAAGAGTCTGGCCTGGGACAGAGGTGCATGGGCATGTACTCATTTCCTGAACCAAACCAAAAACTGTAACTCTATTTCCAAGACGATGTTTCACTTGCACAGCATATGTGGTTCGATTATACTGTCCACAACCAGGTATGTTCCATCAAACTTTACAAAAATGCTGTGAGGCCAAAACCTTGGTTTATGTACTGAAACTGACTTTACAGGAATCATGGATTGAGACGCTAAGCGATGTCTTGGTCTCAGGGGATGATCCAACTAGGTGGGCTTTTTAATACACACAGCACATTTAAGTCAGTGGAACGACAGCGCTACACTCACATTAAGAGCTATAAACAGAGAGACTATATTTCTACTGTTTTAGTAGAGATTTGTATTAGTACCATTAGCATATAAAAAAGTGAGATTGAAGATATAGGTAGTTATTGCCAAAACTGCTTAAAAGAGCTGACTCTATAGTCAGGCAGCGGAGGGCATGACCTAGCCAATCAACATTGTATTATCAACAGATAACAGAAGGTTGTAAATGGTGTGAGTGCCAACAATAGTGATGAAAAGACAGGTGCAGAATAAGCCATTACAAGATAACGTTTTACTTTATGTAGCGGTTACAGGTTTCATGTGTACAAGCCTTATCATGTCATAGTTCATAGTGGTAGACTTTTATCATGTCAATATTTCATTGATAGAGCATTATACGGTTTTGTTTCATTTTGTAGAGCTATATCATGCCTTGTTTTAATCTGTGTAGAGCTTTATATGTCTCACTTTATGTAGAGCTTTATTGTAATACAGAGTTGTAGTTGCACACAATTATACACTCGAAGGAAAAAGTAGAATTGAGTTTCCCACCTTAAGTTCAAGAAGTATATATATTAATGGGAGTTTGTTATGAACGGAGTACTCACACACACCAAACGTTATCACAATAAATGCTTCTCTTGCCAATTGTCTTTTTTCACTAAGTTTTTTATGTCTGTTCTTGTCGCTTGATAGGCATTCTGTGGGACTTAACATTGCCCTCTCTGTTCTGAAGGGGACTCTCAGGGGATCTTTTTACTTCATAGGAAGAAGTTCCCAGAAGTAGGTCCCACTCCTTTTGTGGGAGAGTGGGAATTTATTGGGATTTTTTCAGGGAGACTCCAAAGATGATCTACAACTATTTAATAGTGATCCCTTTCTCCTGCCTCGTGGAAGCCACTGAGAATTCCCATTGATAAGGAGACTAAGTCCTTATGGGGAAATTGGGAGATGCTCCACTGGGACAAGATCCATACAGCACTTGAAATATGACGAGGCCAATGACTGTAGAGGTCTATGAACTTGCCTCACCGTACAGGCTGTATGGTTGTACTCACAAACCAGCGACCCACAATATCTCCTCAGCTATAGCTAGTGTCTGTCTTACTGTGGTTTTGTGCTGGTCACAACCAGACACAAAGAGTCTTTCCTTCAGACACTTCTAAGGTTTCCAATCAACATTTCAAGGTATTGTCCAGTTACATTTGAGTTCAGTGGAGCAATGCATCCTCAATCACAGTTTCAGACTGCACAACATGGACGTCCATGGAGTCGGGCAACATTTAACAGGTGCCTCTGTGTTAAAAAAATAAGAAATTTGCTAGAAATTTTGCAGGATTTAAACATACAAATGAGGCACTGAACATGTTTGTTCTTAGATCTTTATGTTGTGTAAAAACAAGGATTAACTAGTGACTTATGGTTCCAAGGGACAATATAATTCAAATAGTAGGAGAACCTGAGCTAAACCGTCGACAGCAAGTCCCTGTGTCAAGACTGACAATAAACTCACATGTTAGTCCAGCTTCACCATTATATATTGTACACTCACACTGGTACTATAAAAAGATATGAAGTTTGACTCAGAATTTCGGTTAACATAAAGAAGTATGAAGAGTGACTCAGCAATGTATCAGTAAAGAGACGTATTAATGACTCAGCATGGTACAAAGATAAAAGGGGATAAGTGGTGACTCGTCTATGGTACAGTAACAAGTTGAAGAGTGATCAGCACTGGTACATAATAGAGAGAGAAGAGGACTCACACTGTACGTAAACAGAGTTCTGAAGAGTGACTCAGCACTGGTAGTAAAAGAAGTAAAAATGACTCAGCATCTGGTACACAATTGAGATGAAGAGTTGTACTCAGCACTGGTACAGTAAAGAAGTAGAAGAGATCACACTGGTACGTAAAGAGAGTAGAGTACTCAGCACTGGTACAGTAAAGAGAGTATGAAGAGTGACTCAGCCTGGTACAGTAAAGAGAGTATGAAGAGTGACTCAGCACTGGTACAGTAAAGAGAGTAATGAAGAGTGACTCAACACTGGTACAGTAAAGAGAGTATGAAGAGTGACTCAGCACTGGTACAGTAAAGAGAGTATGAAGAGTGACTCAGCACTGGTACAGTAAAGAGAGTATGAAGAGTGACTCAGCACTGGTACAGTAAAGAGAGTATGAAGAGTGACTCAGCACTGGTACAGTAAAGAGAGTATGAAGAGTGACTCAGCACTGGTACAGTAAAGAGAGTAAGAAGAGTAACTATATTATGATGAGTTTTCTTCACTCAGAGTTCTTGAAGATATGATAGAGCTCAAAACACTACCATACTAGTAGACACCATACTGTATCTGCCCTACTAGTAGACACCATACTGTATCTATCAGTAGACACTATATTGTCTCTTCCATTCTAGTAGACACAAGTCACTACTGTCACCATTACTGTCTGACCCACTGATACTAGGAGTGTCTGGTGCCTATCATTCTAGTAAGCACCAGTCAACCCATGATAATCCAAGAATGACTGAAACATTCTTTAGCTTTATCTACGGTGGGTTGTCTTAGTTATGTTCTTGGGGCTTTTCTTCACACCATGAATCCTGCCATTGGTTATGAAGCCTTTGACATATTTCTAACATTTGTCATTCTCAGTGTCTTCACACCAAGTGAGACCTATTTTGTTGTTTGATATAAGCAAGACAGCAGCTGGCTGCACACAACATGAATCTGTCTTGGCACTTAAGCTTTTCTCAAATTATAGGTTGTATGAAGTCAATGTTTGGAGGTAGTGATGTGACCTGTAGTATTTAATGATTACCTGAGAGTAATGTTGGACGACTGTGTCGTCCTAAACTCGGCTGCGCTCTCTCTCTCACTTTCCTCGTGTATAAATGTAGCTTAGCTTTAAATTGTAGAAATACACTTTCATAAATGCATTTCTGTTTTATTTGACCTAATTCCCTCAAGTGTTGTAGATTACTGAGTGGGATCTTCATACATTATCTTGAGTGGGATCTCTCATACATTATCTTGGAGTGTGATCTACATCACTGCCAATTATTTACACTCATCTCCAGGCCTGTCTATTCAGGGGGCCTCTCCAATTTGCTCTTCCTGTCTATTTGGGGGGCCTCCAATTTTGCTCTTCCTGTCTATTCGGGGGCCTCCAATTTGCTCTTCCTGTCTATTCGGGGCCTCCATTTGATCTTCCTGTCTATTCAGGGGCCTCCAATTTGCTCTTCCTGTCTATTTCGGGGCTTCCAATTTGCTCTCATGGGGCCTGCCCAATTTGCTTTTCCTGTTTATTAGGGTCCCTCTAATTGCTCTTCATGGGAGGCCCTAGATCTTTCCAAGGTTAACCCA
>NC_069455.1:2398412-2405634 GCF_026875155.1 Cherax quadricarinatus | reverse complement strand
AAACTGAAAGGGGGACATCGTACCTAAAAGGCAATGGGACCGGCAACATCTCTCCGGGGTCCTTAGAGAGGGGCAGATATTTTGCGACCATTTACCACAACTTCAACAAAACCCCGGGAAACGGGGCAACTACCTGAGGTATAAACACAAATGAATTCCCCCTTTTTAAAAAAAGGAGAAAAAAAAAGGGGCATAAACTTAGCCCTGGTCATTGACGTGTTAGTATGAAAATAGGGGAAGATTATCGGGAGGAAGGGGTGGGCCCCTGAAGGGAAAACAGGGTAAATCCCAACCGCACGGATCAGGGAAAGGGAAAATCCTGGTCCAAACCTTCGGAGTTTTTGATAAAAACAGAATAAGAAAGAAGAGGGGGGTGGGTTGATTGCTCTTTTGGGACTGCAAAAAGGGCCTTTGCCAGTTCCTCAAAGGATTATGAACTAAGCTCGGGCCATATAACGGGAAGGCACGCAAGGGATCAGAATACCTGCAGGGAGGCAACAACGGTCAGGGTACGAAATGGATCACAGGGGGACCTGGACGAGGGGGGTCCCACGGGGTCTCCTGGCCCAGTCTATTTTTGGTATAGTGAACGCATGACGAAGGGGTTAACTCAGAAGTTCCCTTTTGCAGAGATGTGAATTAATGAGGGGAAAATTAAAACTGATGAGGGCCAGGGAGGACTTTTAAAGAGACCCGGACAACTGGGGCACCTGGTCCACAAATGGCCTTCTCGAATTTAAACCTGCCAAAACAAAGTCATAAATAGGGGAAGGACAGAAGACCCAGACAGGTATAGGCTAGGTGCCAAAGACTGCAAACCTCATCAAGGGGAAAAAATCTTTGGGGGGGTATAAAACCCCATGCTCCGGAAGCCACACATCAATAACGCGCAGCATAGGGCGCCTGGCAAACCGGAAAAGCTTTTCCCACACCCTTTGTAAGGAATCTTCAAGACAGTACACCCTGTATTCAGGCCCAAAATGGGATATGCACCCCTTTTAAACCCCACTTATAAACCTCAAAAACTAGAGAAATAAAAGGTTTGCAACAAGGGTTTTTTCCAGACAAGGGGAATTTTCCTTAAAAAAAAGATTAAGGGAATCGGCCCACGACACTGGAGACAGGAGGGGCAGGGGAACAGATAACGACATAAAAATACTGCGTGGAAAAGACAAGGTGGACAAGGACAGGATGTTAGGGGGGGGCACAGAAACAAGAGGCCAAAATTTGGAATTGAAGCCCAAAAAATGAGTCAGAGAGGTGGAAGTTTTCTTCAGTTAGAGTTGTAAAGGCAGTGGAAAAAGCCTAGAAAAGCGTAGTGGGGGAGGAACCATACACAGTTTTAAGACGAGGTTTGATAAAGTAATGGAGGGGGAGAGAGGGGTTAGTAGAAAAACGGTGAAGAGGCGGGGCCAGGAGCTAGGACCGACCCCTGCAACCACAAATGGGTGAGTACAAATGGGGGTACACACCACACACCAACAACACCAAACAAAAAAAAAATTACACCCACACAAAAAAACAAATAAAACCCATTTCAAAGCAGAATGAAACATCACGTTTTCTCTCTCTCCTCTCTTCTTCTCTCTCTCTCTCTCCCCTTCTTCTCTCTTCTTCTCATTTTGTATTGGTCGAGTTGGTCCCTCCCCCTCGGGCGAGTTATCATGTCGGGAATTTTTAGCTCTTTTTATTAAAGGTAACTTCTGGCCACCCTCCCCTGCCCCCCCTTTTTTTTACATTCTTTTTCACATTTTGAAACGGAAGATATTCTTGGAAGTTTTGGTAATGTTCCAGGAAAAAAATATTTTCCCTTTTTGTGATACGAAGTTTAATTTTATTTTATTTTCGTTAAAATTATTTGCCTTCGTGAGGTTTAAAATGTAACGTAAAATATGCGGGGGAATGGGTTAAGGCGTATCTAACTTTGGAATTTGGGTTAAAACCCGTATCTAACTCTGTAGAACGGGTTAAGACTGATCCCAACTCTGTGGAACTGGGTTAAGCTGTATCCTAACTTGTGGAATGGGTTAAAATGTATCCCAACTTGTGGAAATGGGTTAAGACTGTTCCCAAATTGTGGAACTGGGTAAGGGGCTGTATCCAACTTGTGGAACTGGGTTAAGACTGTATCCCAAATCTGTGGAATGGTTAAGATGTTTCCTAAATAAATGAAATGGGGGAAGACTGTATCCCAACTCTGGGAATGGGTTAAAAACCCGTATCCCAACTTGGGAACTGGGTAAGATGATCCAACTTTTGGACTGGGTTAAAACTGTATCCCAACTTGTGGAACGGGTTAAGCTGTTCCCAATCTGTGGAATGGGTTTTTGATGTTTTCCTAAATAAGTGAAGTGGGTTAAGTGTTCCTAAAATCTGTGGAATGGGTTAAAAATGTATCCTAAATCTGTGGAATGGGTTAAAAACTGTATCCCAACTTGGGAATGGTTAAAACTGTTCCCAAATTGTGGAATGGATTAAGACTGACAACTCTGTGGAAATGGGTTTTAAGGGGCTGTTTCCCAATAAGTGAAGGGGTTGGGCTGTATCCTAATCTGTGGAAACTGGGTTAAGACTGTATCCCAACTCGTGGAACGGGGTTAAGACTGTTCCTAACTTGTGGGAACTGGGTTAAGATGTATCCCCAATCTGTGGAACTGGGTTTAAATTTTTTCCTAATAAGTGAAGCTGGGTTAAGACTGTATCCTAATTGTGGAATGGGTTAAAAGTTCCCAACTAAGTGAAGCTGGGTTAAAATGTTCCTAACTAAGTGAAAATGGGTTAGACTGTTCCTAAATCTGTGAAAAGGGTTAAGACTGTATCCCAACTCTGGGAATGGGTTAAGACTGTTCCCAACTCTGTGGAACTGGGTTAAAAACTGTATCCTAACTCTGTGGAAAATGGGGTTTGATGATCCTAATCGGTGAAAAATGGGTAAAGACTGTATCCTAACTTGTGGAAATGGGTTTTTAAAACTGTTCCCAATCTGTGAAACTGGGTAAGATGTATTTAACTCTGTGAAACGGGTTAAGACTGTACCTAACTCTGTGAAACTGGGGTTTTGGGGCTGTATCCTAACTGATGAAATGGTTAGACTGTATCCCAACTTGTGAAAATGGGGAAAGTACCCAATCGATGAAAGGGTTTTAAAACTGTTTCTTAACTCTGTGAAACTGGGTTAAGACTGTTCTTAACTCTGTGAAATGGGTTTAAGGGTGTATCCAACTCGTGAAACTGGGTTTAAAACTGTATCCCAAATCTGTGAAACGGGTTAAGACTGTATCCCCGGGAAATGGGTTAAGACTGTATCCCATCTCGGGAAAAATGGTTAAGACGTTCCTAACTCTGGAAACTGGGCTAAACTGTATCCCCAACTCTGTGAAAATGGGTTAAGACTGTATCCTAAATCTGGAAAATGGGTTAAGATGTATCAATGTGAAAAAATTAAGACTGTATCCTAATTGTGAAATGGGTTTAAAATGTATCCTAAATTGAAACTAAGTTAAGATGTATCTAACTCTTGAAATGGGTTAAATGTATCCTAACTCGGTGAAATGGGTTAAAACTGTATCTAATCTGTGAAATGGGTTAAGACTGTATCCCAATCGGTGGAAACGGGTTAGACGTATCCCCAACTTTGTGGGAAAAAAGGGTTAAGACTGTATCCTAACTCTGAAAAATGGGTTAAGAGTATCCTAACTCGGGAATGGGTTAAGACGTGTCCTAAATTAGTGAAAAGGGTTAAGATGTATCTAACTCGGTGAAAAAGGGTTAAGCTTATCCCAATCGGTGGAAACGGGGTAAATGAAGGTTTAACGGCCCCTTTTTGACCCCCAAAAGTTTTGCAAGGGGTATTCCTCCCCATGAAAGAAAATTAGAATAATAAAAGATAAAAGAAAAAGATAAAAAAATTCCGATAATACGCAAAATTTTTTTTGAAAGTAAAAAATAAACATGAAATGTTCCCAGTGAAGCAAAAAAAATGAAAAAAAAAATATATATATAACTGTGAAAAAAGCTAATAAAACAAGCACAGGTGGTATTCCGATGTGCCCATGTTGGTGGTAAGTAGCTTAGAATTCACTCGGGGGTCGTGAACTAGAAGCAGGTGTGAGACACGGTAGTCACTACTGGATGTAACTCTTATGAAGTTACGCCCGAGAGAGTACAGACGCCAATATTCCCTACAGTGAACTGCTGGCGGTGTAACAGATTTTGCTTCAGGTGGTGAAAACCACAGATGATCAACCACAAAGATGAAGTGGCATACTGCAGTGTACCATAATCATAATATCTTCATTTCGACAAGTACATGTACAAGGTATACAGGCCTAGCTGACATCAATGACATGCTGCTATATAGATAACCGCTTGTTATCCAGAGAATTTGGGACAAATTAGGTCAGTTTTGTCCCGGGATGAGACCCACACCAGTCAACACCCAGGTACCCATTTTACTGATGGGGAACATAGATAACCGGTGTAAGGAAACAGGCTTAATGTTTCTACTCTCGCCAGGCATTGAACCCAGAACCTCGCCGCGTGAAGTGAGAGTTATAACCACCAGGCCATGAGGTCACCTGAAAGATGAGGTTTATGTTTCGGATATATGGCCTAGATCCCGCTGCCCGTCTTGTCTCGCTAGTGTCGAGTGACCTAATTCGAACAAGACTGAATAAAGAAAAAAACAGGAAGCTACAAACCAGGAACAGTAAGTACTCACAAGTTAGGCAGAAGACCTTCAAAAGAAATGGTGAGTAAAAAGATTACGTTAAAATACGCAAGTTAAATCAATGGACTGGAACTCATTATATAGAGATTTGATGGGAGCAGAAAGCCAAGGAACGTCAATTCGTCAGGAGGGTCCCGTGTTAACTCCCACCGGGAGGAGAAGGGGGGAGGGGGAAGACGTAACGCTGCGCACTCCTTGCTGAACAAGCATTCTGCCGGTTATACTACCACCACCACTCATCCATCCTTCCACTCATATCTAACGAACTTTTCCCTCACAAAGACTGTATCCTAACTCTGTGAAACTGAGTTAAGACTGTATCCTAACTCTGTGAAACTGGGTTAAGACTGTAATCCTAACTCTGTGAAACTGGGTTAAGACTGTATCCTAACTGTGAAACTGGGTTAAGACTGTATCCTAATTCTGTGAAACTGGGTTAAGACTGTATCCTAACTCTGTGAAACTGGGTTTAAGACTGTATCCTAACTCTGTGAAACTGGGTTAAGACTGTATCCTAACTCTGTGAAACTGGGTTAAGACTGTATCCTAACTCTGTGAAACTGGGTTAAGACTGTATTCTAACTCTGTGGAACTGGGTTAAGACTGTATCCTAACTAAGTGAAGCTGGGTTAAGACTGTATCCTAACTCTATGGAACTGGGTTAAGACTGTATCCTAACTCTGTGGAACTGGGTTAAGACCATACCCCGGCCGGGGTTGAACCCGCGGTCATAGAGTCTCAAAACTCCAGCCCGTCGCGTTGGGTTAAGACTGTATCCTAACTCTATGGAACTGGGTTAAGACTGTATCCTAACTCTATGGAACTGGGTTAAGACTGTATCCTAACTCTGTGGAACTGGGTTAAGACTGTATCCTAACTCTTTGGAACTGGGTTAAGACTGTATCATAACTCTATGGAACTGGGTTAAGAATGTATCCTACCTCTGTGGAACTGGGTTGAGACTGTATCCTAACTAAGTGAAGCTGGGTTAAGACTGTATCCTAACTCTATGGAACTGGGTTAAGACTGTATCCTAACTCTGTGGAACTGGGTTAAGACTGTATCCTAACTCTGTGGAACTGGGTTAGGAATGTATCCTAACTCTGTGGAACTGGGTTGAGACTGTATCCTAACTAAGTGAAGCTGGGTTAAGACTGTATCCTAACTCTATGGAACTGGGTTAACACTGTATCCTAACTCTGTGAAACTGGGTTAAGACTGTATCCTAACTTTGTGGAACCGGGTTAAGACTGTATCCTAACTCTGTGAAACTGGGTTAAGACTGTATCCTAACTCTGTGGAACTGGGGTAAGACTGTATCCTAACTCGATGAAACTGGGTTAAGACTGTATCCTAACTCTGTGAAACTGGGTTAAGACTGTATCCTAACTCTGTGGAACTGGGTTAAGACTGTATCCTAACTCGATGAAACTGGGTTAAGACTGTATCCTAACTCTGTGAAACTGGGTTAAGACTGTATCCTAACTCGATGAAACTGGGTTAAGACTGTATCCTAACTCTGTGAAACTGGGTTAAGACTATCCTAACTCTGTGAAACTGGGTTAAGACTGTATCCTAACTCTGGGAAACTGGGTTAAGACTAACTCTGTGAAACTGGGCTAAGACTGTATACTAACTCTGTGAAACTGGGTTAAGACTGTATCCTAACTCTGTGAAACTGGGTTAAGACTGTATCCTAACTCTGTGAAACTGGGTTAAGACTGTATCCTAAATTTGTGAAACTGGGTTAAGACTGTATCCTAACTCTGTGAAACTGGGTTAAGACTGTATCCTAACTCGGTGAAACTGGGCTAACACTGAAGGTATAACGGCCCTTTCAGACCCTCAGAAAGTATTTGCAAGGACTATTCCTCCTCATGAAAAGAAAATATAGAATAATAAATGATAACAGAATAAGATAAACAAACTTCCTGATAATACGCAAAACTTTTTTATGAAATGTAAAACAATCAAACATGAAATGTTCCTAGCTGAAGCAAACAATGAAAAATAAAATATATATATAACTTGTGAAACAAAGCTAATACATACAATGCACAGGTGGTATTCCGATGTGCCGATGTTGGTGGTAAGTAGCTTAGAATTCACTCGGGGGTCGTGAACTAGAAGCAGGTGTGAGACACGGTAGTCACTACTGGATGTAACTCTTATGAAGTTACGCCCGAGAGAGTACAGACGCCAATATTCCCTACAGTGAACTGCTGGCGGTGTAACAGATTTTGCTTCAGGGTGGTGAAGACCACAGATGATCAACCACAAAGATGAAGTGGCATACTGCAGTGTACCATAATCATAATATCTTCATTTCGACAAGTACATGTACAAGGTATACAGGCCTAGCTGACATCAATGACATGCTGCTATATAGATAACCGCTTGTTATCCAGAGAATTTGGGACAAATTAGGTCAGTTTTGTCCCGGGATGAGACCCACACCAGTCAACACTCAGGTACCCATTTTACTGATGGGGA
>NC_069455.1:2385912-2393412 GCF_026875155.1 Cherax quadricarinatus | reverse complement strand
AGTACAGGTATTTAAACGATTGGTGATTGTTAGTCTCAATTTATTGTAAGTCGATGTCAAGGCCGGCAATACTAGAAATTATGCCAATCTATTTTTGGGTGAGCTTGAAACACTTAGAGGATTTAGGACTATAGGGGACCCGAGATTTTTCCGTGACAATTTGTTTCATTGAGCTTTTATTATATCAAGGGAAAACTGACATAGGGCACTCTTGATTTGTTGGTTGAGAAGATTGGATGTCAAGTGACCCATTCCTACTTACTGTTAGCTCGGAGGGCATCGAACCTTCGTTTTTTAAATTAATACATATTGTTTTAAATGAAGCAGGGATCGAGCCCTTGGTATATTTACAGTTGAGCGGAGCCGGAATGAACCCTCCATTTTCTTTAACCGTTTCATTTCCCCTGATGTTTAAGTAATTTTGCAAGATGTGAGGGGAATACAGTTTTGGATGAAGCTGTATGTAAGTAAGTTAGGAATAACAGGGGAAAAATTTGAAATCTTTCATTAGTGCTAAGATCAGGCAAGACTTGAAAGGAGAGAGCAATGAGGAGAGAAGAAAGACAGTTAGAAAGTGAAAGAGACGAAAGAAAAGGAGAGGAGAGAGAATAGAAGAGACGGATGAAAGGAGAGGAGAGAGAGAATCAAAAGAGAAGAGAAAAAGGAGCGAGAGTAGAAATGAGAGAGAAATCAGAAGACAGTTAGAAAGAGAGAGGGAAGACAAAAATGGAGAGCTTGATAGACTGATTCGTGAGGAGAGAGTAGAGTATGTGAAGAAACAAGTTAAATTAAGAGAACTTGAGGGAAAGAGCAAAAAGGATAGGAACGTGAGGAAAAAGTTAATTCGTGAGGACAAGCTACAGAGCCGTGATGAACAGGTTAAATTAAGTAACATGAGGAAGAGCAAAGGATAGAGAAGTTGAGGAAAAAGGAGGAAATGAGTTAATAGAGAGAGAAACGGATCGCGAGCTCAAAAATTCGCCTTGAATTAGAGATTAAAAGTTAACTTTTACCCAACAACAATTAGAGGAAGGAGTAATGGCACAACGTGCAGTCAGTGCACATAATCCAACACCTAATTTACCTCCCTTCACAGAGGGGGAAGGAATAACTGCATCCATTATTTAGGTTTGAAAATACCGCTCCTCTGTGGAATGGACCCTGCCTGACCCTGGGCTACCAGGTAAGGAATGTTATTTTCGGTTACAGCTTAGAAATATTTATGCAAATTTGTCGCAGGATTAATCAATGTAATTATACTATGAAGAAGGCCATCCTTAAAGCTATCAAAAAAACACAATTCTTAGAGGAAATATTTAGGTATGCAACCTTCGCCTGGCCAGAAACATTCAGCATTTACAGGTATACACTCTTTCGTTTGTTCGATTTTGGAACAGAGAGTTCAGGAATTTTATTTATTTTTTTTTTTTTAATTCGATCACAGTTAAGAATATCTTAGAGTACTTCATGGTTGCTGACAGTACTGAGCTTATCCCAGTCACGTCCCCATTCATTAGAGAACGCAAACAGAAAAAGTGAGGGAAGTTGCTGAGGCTGCTGACCTAGTATGCTGGTCTCACAATTCTATAAAGGACTAAAAAGGGATATCGAACTCAAAGGGGCAAGGGATCATCCGACCTTAAAGAAAATCAAAGCCTTAGTGGAAAGTAAAATGACTTCTTTTATACCTGTTTGTCATTTGTGAGGAGTTTAAGGGCATAAACGTCCGATTGTCTTCTAAAATGTCCAAAAGATGGAAAGATGTTTTAAAGACTGAAAGACCAAGCACCTTCTGTTCAGGAACAGTTTAATGGTGTTGGGGTTTGTGTGTTGGGACTTAATGAATCTACCATTTTACGAGACACTGGATGCACATGTATAGTCCTTTCTGATAAGCAGTTCCTAAACATTAAAGAAACTCATTCTCTGCATATACTTTCAGGGACTACTAGGGGCCATACGGACACTTTTCCTACCATTCCGTGATAATTAGGTCTAAATGGTCACAGGTTGGTCTGAAGCCGTACTTCTCCCATCACTTTTGCTCGTACTAATAGGTAATGTAAAAGGTGCATTCTTCCTTCTGAGGTTGACCTTTCATCCAACGATGGACATAGCTTTACTGATCCTCTTCCTGTAGGAGTCAGAGAAGGCCCCTCGAAAGTTCAGATGAGACAATGTCTCGTTGAGATTCATTTGTGGGAATAAAAACAGTGATGCTACTCTCGAAAGGAGGTTAGTAGGATACCGGTTACTTAATAGATGAAAGTGAAAGATATCACTCGAAACCATAAATGTCTTGATATGGGCTCAGAAAAAGCCCAGGTTACTCCTCTGTCATCCTTTGATTTTCCTGACTTTAGGCTTTAGATACCATGAAGGATCTTTGTCATTTACAAAGTAATTGCATTCTCTTCAGTAATGCCATAATGCCGCTAAACAAAATCACGTTATCCAAAGGGAAAAAACTTTTCATTATAAATTGGAATATATAAAGGAATTTGATAAAGTCAGTATTCCGGCCTTAATTCAGATGAGATAGAACTATTCCTCTAAGTTGTTCCAAGTCAATGAGATAGATGGTCTTAATATGGCTAATGACTGCAGTGGCCGGACCATTTCTGGCATCGTCAAACCTTAAAATAAAATTAGGAGAAAACTATTTTTGGCCAAGAATGTCCTCAGTGTCACTACCTATTGTAGATCGTGTAAAAGTTTGCCAACTGTTCATTTCCCGAGGACCAGGCGAGTACTATGGTCAAAATGCAGTCATTACTTTACCCTTTGAAAGGTAGTATTGACATTGTTGTTGGTCCATTATCACCACTTTCATTGGGGCTGATTCATACAAATATAATAAACATTAGTTGAATATGCTTCGAGTTACCCTGAAGCATACCCTTAAAACCATAACTACTCAGAGGTGGCGGAGCCCTTTTGTATCTTTCCAGAGTGTGCTCACAAGAGGAATTTGTCAGACGTGGGACACATTCACATTGACATAATGGAACATCTATTACCAACTTCTGGGAGTGAAGCCTTTCTTCACCACACCCTATAATCCATTGTAATGGAGGATTGGAGCGCCAGCATCGATTCTAAAGTCCATTTTAGGATACTTTGCTCCCTTAAACTAAGGATTGGCATGTTACTACCTAGTTGCTTTGATTGCCATGAGGGAAGTTCCAGTGACTCATTGGGGTTTTTTACCTTTTGAACTTCTTATGGTTACGACAGGCCAGAGGACCACTGTCATCCTCATGACTTATAGACTAATGAGGGAGATGATTGCTTGAGGTTCAGTCTACTTACCAGTTTTCTCCTTGACCTAAGATCCTAACTTAAGGAGACATGACATAGTTTGAAAAAACCTAAGCTTGTCAATGGACCAGTACAAAACCTATTTTGATTCCAAAAATCAGAGAGAGAAGTTTTAAGAAGGGGATGAAGTTCTTGTTTACTTTTGCGATCAAGTCAAAAAACTTATTAGTAGCATGGACGGTCCATTATAAAAGTATTAAAAAATTTGTGGGAAAGGTTACTACCTCATAGAAGTCAAGGGGAGGAAACCTAAGCTTTTTCATATCTACTTCCTTAAGAACTATTACCGAAGAAATTTCGGTTAATGCCTTAATAAACTTTGACATAGTTTTTCCACACGAACTTTATACGACAAACTGAAGGAATGTAAGGTGTGCGTAATTGAACTCTAACTTTAGGAACTTTTTTATGATGAAGAACTAACATGACTTGGTGACTCTTGACACTCGGGAGCCAACAACATAATATTAATGAATCTTTGGATGTCCAATATGAGACATGAAAACTTCACTGTGTGTGAGTAACTTTTAGGCCGTCTTTACTGATATTCCAGGTGTTACCTCACGAGTAGTCCTAAGTTGATCTAGAGGGACAGTCTATCAGACGAAAATTATACCCCGTTCCAGTTCACCTTAGGGATGCATTTGACCGAGAGGTAGACAATTATTAAAACTAAAGATCATTGAACTTCGTATCTTCATATTGTTCACCAGTGTATGGATAGATGGAGATAATTATATAGACTTGCTATGATTCAGAGGCTTCTGCTATAACTCGGTGGGAATGCTGAGCCTATGCCCTTAATAGATAGCGATTACACCAATTTATATGGACGCTTCCTTCTTTCAGAGGCTTGATAATGCGCAGGCATATCATCAAGTAATTTTAGTTTCTTAACTAAGCAGTACATGCTTTTCCTACACACAAGAGACTGATTCATTAGAAACTCTACCCATCGGATTGGTATGCCTGTGTACTCGTGAGACTGAAAGAGAAAGGTTTTGGGTAATATGCCAAATGTTTAGAATATTAGATAACATTAACGTAATGAATCACGTGGGGCAAAACATATGGACTTAACACCTTTTTGCGTGGTAGCGCTCAATGGCCTCATGCAGCCGAAGAAAAGTTCTAGGGTATAACCAGATTAGATATTGACTGATACATTCTAATAATTCTGCAGCTCTCCCCAGTAGATCAAAGCTTTTTAGAATTAAATTACCAAAACCAAGAAGCACAAGTGTAGCTTTTTTGGTTCTGTAAAATTTTTAAGACGGTTTTATCCCGAACATATGATCTTACAGGCCAACAAATCGATACCATAAAATGTCTGTGAAGGAACCTTTGAACTTTCTGAGTTTATTTGGGGAAAAGATTTAATGAGATTAAAAGTATCCTTTCGAAAGACCTATATTAAGATCCAGATATTACTAAAAACATTTTGTATAATGAACTGATTGCCACCATACTGGCTTGGTGCAGTGTAACTACAAATACATGATGTTATCCTTACCTGTATGCTTCCTCAGCCCGAATTCTACCGCAGAGAAACGAGATACTCACCATGGAAAAGGATGTTTGGGCTTGTGTAGGGTATCTCCAACTTTAATTTTTTTGTGGGAAAAGAATTAATATTAGAAAACGGACCACAACATTTGATAACCTAGAAACTTTTAAGGGAACACAGTCGCCTCTTGAGGTGGACATCGGCCCCTCCAGGCTTTAAAGTACCAATATTATGTAAATCAAATGGTACATCCAATATTTCTCTGAATGCCTTAAGTCCTGACAGTAGTAGAAGATTTCTTGCCTAACGCGACATCCATATGTTAGTAGAACTTTTTCTCCTCGCTTTTTTTATAGTCCTGGACTATAAGAATCTTGGTATGGGGGAAGTGTGAGGGAAAGTTCAATAGATAGAGTAGAGAGGGTGAGTATATGTAACAAATAGTTTCATTGCGGTACATGTAAGGTAGGGTAAGTTCAAGCTCCCACTAATCACCTTTTTTCCCTCCCGCAAGTGGATAGTTTCATTGCCGGTATTGTTAAGGTAGGGTAAGTCAAGCTCACACTATTCGCCTATTTTTCCCCACCCGAAAAGTGTTGTTTGGACTGCGCTGCTGTTAAAGGTAGGTCCTGTATAGCTCCCGCTACCCTTCCCCTCCTTCTTCCCCCCCCAAAAGGTGACGTGTGGGGTCGGTCCAAAACAGTAATCATCTAGACTCACAGCTCCAGATCTGTAAGTAATGCCTCTGCCTTGTATTCTAGTGGATTTATTGGTTGAAAGCTTCTTTTTGCCAAAATAAACATAGTCTTCAGTCTTGCTCTAGGTTGACTGCTGTAATAATCCCACATCTTCATAGGTATTGTATTATCATGGAGAGTGATTTTCTTAAGCAGTGGGTAACCTGCTATCTTACCGCTTGGATGCCACAGAGGGTACCTGCCAGTCAAAGAGCAGGGATGATGGCAGATGGAGAACGTCTGAGACTACCCCTTTTTGGATATAATTACTGGTGCACCTGTATGAAATTGCAGGACGTAACCCTCATCATTGCAGCGGTTAAAGAACTGCTTTCCAGTCATCGGGATAGATATCAAGGCTTACTGTGAAGATAGCCAGTGGGATGTAAACCAACACCTGCGACCCCATCATCGGCAACGTCTACGATTTCAAAACTCAGTGTCACCAAACACCAGCACCCTATTATATATTAGTGTTGAATTCATTTCATTAGATTTTTCATTTTTCATTTTCTTTAATGTAGGATTAATATTTCATATTTAAGTGTTTTATATTTTCTATATAATAAAGTGTTTATGTATGTCTTTAATTATTTCTTTTTCTAATCACTAATTTTCCTGAGGAGGAGCCAGCCTTGGTAACACGGTCTGCAGTTGTTACAGGGCGAGTAACAGCCTTCCATGAGAGGACAAGACGGACACAATTAGAAACGAGAAGACAGAGAAAATTAGAAAACCAAGAAGACAAGTCGACACAATAGAAATGGAGGAAGGGACAGGACGCCACATTTAGAAAAGGAAAAGACAAGTTGACACAATTGGAAACAGAGAAGACAAGACAACACAATTAGAAACGGAGAAGACAAGACGACACAATTGGAAACGGAGAAGACAAGACAACACAATTAGAAACCGAGAAGACAAGACAACACAATTAGAAACCGAGAAGACAAGACGACGCAATTAGAAAGGGAGAAAACAAGACGATACAATTAGAAAGGAGAAGACAAGACGACACAATTAGAAACGAAGAAGACGAGACGACACAATTAGAAACGGAGAAGACAAGACGACACAATTAGAAACGGAGAAGACAAGACGACACAATTAGAGACCGAGAAGACAAGACGACACAATTAGAAACGGAGAAAACAAGACGACACAATTAGAAACGGAGAAGACAACACGACACAATTAGAAACGGAGAAGACAAGACGACACAATTAGAAACCGAGAAGACAAGGCGACACAATTAGAAACGGAGAAGACAAGACGACACAATTAGAAATGGAGAAGACAAGACGACACAATTAGAAACCGAGAAGACAAGATTACCCAATTAGAAACCGAGACGACAAGACGACACAGTTAGAAACGGAGAAGACAAGACGACACAATTAGAAACGGAGAAGACAAGACGACACAATTAGAAACTGAGAAGACAAGACGACACAATTAGAAACGGAGAAGACAAGACGACAAAATTAAAAACGGAGAAGACAAGACGACACAATTAGAAACCAAGAAGACAAGACGACACAATTAGAAAAAGAGAAGACAAGACGACACAATAACAAACTGAGAAGACAAGACAACACAATTAGAAACGGAGAAGACAAGACGACACAATTAGAAACCGAGAAGACAAGACGACACAATTAAAAACCGAGAAGACAAGACTACACAATTAGAAACGGAGATGACAAGACAACACAACTAGAAACGGAGAAGACAAGACGACACAATTAGAAACTGAGAAGACAAGACGACACAATTAGAAATGGATAAGAGAAGACGACACAATTAAAAAAAGGAGAAGACAAGACGACACAATTAGAAAACCCAGAGACAAGACGACACAATTAGAAAACGGAGAACACAAGACGACACAATTAAATGGGTAAGAGAAGACACAAAAATTAGAAACCGAAAGAC
>NC_069455.1:2353258-2385412 GCF_026875155.1 Cherax quadricarinatus | reverse complement strand
ACATTTTTCCAAACATCAAGACAGGGAGACATGAATTCAAGTTAGATCATTGTGGGCATGCTTGTACATGGTGGGACCAAAACAAAATCACCGTCAACAAGCAGTGCCTTGCAAACAGGTTCCAGCATCACCCGTCTACAAGCCAGTTTCACAGTCTACAAGCTCTGGCTCATAACAGGTCCAGACAACAGCAGCACAGAGCTTAGAGATTGTTATGCTGGTGTGACAGATTCCAGGCCACACCAGTGTTATCATCTACAAACTCTGCCTCTGAATTACTAATTTCCAAATAGGGTACAGAATAAACAAGACAGATATTCCAGGCTCTAAAATAACATTTTCTCTGTTCATTGGTCTTGTCCCCTGGCCTCTCTTACATTTCTTTTGCTTACTACTTTGAATTTTTATTTTCACAAAAATAATAAAAATTAGAGGATTTACTGTTCGCAGACTACTGCATTAGTATAGAAATGGTATAAATAATACAGCACATTTGTGAAAGAATATTAGACTCACCAGCTGACATGTATTGGTGTGTGACATGATTTGTTTACTTTTGGACTTTGACCAAATTCAAACATTTCTGCTACTTTGAGCTCAGTTTCAAGGTACTTTTCATTGCGAAACCATTCAAATCATCTCAATTTCTGTAATATATTTTCCATTCTATAAAATGAGACCAAGAAAACTAGAATACAACCATAAATAGCATACTAAAATACACTGCGATGTCACTGTTTTAAAGCAAAAAACACGGTCGGAGTTTCTTTTCTCATTATGCACTGTGAGCTGCAGATTTTTTTTATGCTGTGCACCCTGACCCACATAGCCCCATTCTTTCATATGTAGGCATACCAGCTTTCGCTAGATTTGAAAGCGCTAGAATTTATGCGTACTAGTACGGACACCAACCCTGGCATGCAAGCTATACTAGTATGGCTCCAACCTTGAAAGGTTTGAAGGGTTGTGGTAATACTTTATATAAGGTCTACTATATTATGGTGTTAGAGTGACTGTGGCATTATTATGCCACAATTACCACCCTAGCAAACTTCTGTCCAGGCTGTTCCAGAGCTCATTGCTTACAGTGAAATATGGAAGATTTTGGTAGTGGAATAAATATTAAAAGGCTAATATACAGACATAGAAGAATCAGAATCTATGAGTATTCATGACACAAAAATGCTCATTGAAAGAGGTATCAAACAGTCTCTGACATTTATGCCATAGTGGGTTGCACACACTGGGGTTTTCCCTATTCTGCGCACACTGGGGTTTTCCCTATTCTGCGCACACTGGGGTTTTCCCTATTCCTATCCCGCTCTAATCAACAGCTGGCGGTTCTGTTCACATCTGTTCGTGGCCGAGACCACACACACATTCTAACAGGTGCTAGTTGCTGCTACTTGATTTCCATCATTTCAGAGAATGGAGGAGTGTTCTTCTATTGCCAGAATGCAGCAGACACAATCGATCTTCAGATGTATTACCTGGAGTTTACCTGGAGAGAGTTTCGGGGGTCAACGCCCCCGGGGGGCCCGGGTTTCTGTGACCAGGCCCCCTGGTGGATCTCCCCCTGATCAACCAGGCTGTTGCTGCTGGCTGCACGCAAACCAACGTACGAGCCACAGCCCGGCTGATCAGGAACTGACTTTAGGTGCTTGTCCGGGTGCCAGCTTGAAGACTGCCAGGGTCGGGTTGGTAATCCCCCTTATGTGTGCTGGGAGGCAGTTGGAACAGTCTCGGGCCCCTGACACTTATTGTATGGTCTTTTAAAACGTGCTAGTGACACCCCTGCTTTTCATTGGGGGGATGGTGCATAGTCTGCCAAGTCTTCTGCTTTCGTAGTGAGTGATTTTCGTGTGCAAGTTGGGTTTACTAGTCCCCTGGGATTTTCCAGGTGTATATAATCATGTATCTCTCCCTCCCTGCTTTCCCAGGGAATACAGGTTTAGAAACCCAAGGTCTCAACAGTCTCGGACATTCACAAAAGGGGAGTGTAATGCTCTCGGCTATCAGGACTCTTTTGGAACACAACTTTTCTAGTGAAATACGGGAAGAAGAAGAAGTGAAGAAACTCAAGGTGATTGAAAAAAAAAGTGAATCGCCTGTACTTAAATTGACTGTCATGAATATTTTTGCAGTAGTGGTGGCGGTAATGAAGTGATGACGAGGATTACAGTTACAGTGGAGGTAGATATAATTAATTCTGCAAATGGCATACAATGATAGTCATTGTTTTTTCGTGACATTTGTCATCTAGATGTGCTTTTTAAAAGTCTAGATGATGATGTAGACTGGTATATGTACCTTACCTTTAATGCCAATCTCTTTGTTAATACCAATGGTGATCAGGTTGGTTAAAAACAAAAAACTAAAAAATAATATAATTAGATCACTTAGAGAAAAATGAGTACATTATACTGCAGTTCGATCTGTCTCCTGGAGTTCATGGCATAACCCCCAGACTCTGGAGTTCCTGTGTCACTTGACTGTCAAGGACTACAAGGACCAGTTTAAAGGCATCTACCCAGAGATTCTTCCCCATGTTTAACCAAGAGTCTGACGAGTTCCTCAGTATCAGTGAAGCCAAGGAAAAAAATCACCTTACGCTTGAGTCCTTTTGTAACTTCATTAAGGACCACACGACCGACATAAACATGTGCTTTGATTTTTTTTGTGAGGTTTTAATATTTACTACATGTTGTCTTAAGGGCAAATGTAGTTTACAACTAAAAATTATCCTAGTAGAGGGTTTCCAAACAGCAGGACAGTTTCCAAACATCAAGACATGGAGACATGAATTCAAGTGTAGATCTATTGTGCATCACTGCTTGTACATGGTGGGACCAGAACAAAATCACCGTCTACAAGCAGTGCCTTACAACAGGTTCCAGCATCACCGTCTACAAGCCAGTTTCACAGTCTACTTTCTCTGGCTCATAACAGGTCCAGACAACAGCAGCACAGAGCTTAGAGATGTTATGCTGGTGTGACAGATCCAGCCACACCAGTGTTATCATCTACAAACTCTGCCTCTGAATTACTAATTCCAAATAGGGTATTGAATAAACAAGACAGATATTCCAGGTACTAAATAACATTTTCTCTGTTCATTAGTCATGTCCCCTGGCCCTCTCTTACATTCTTTCTGCTTACTACTGTACTAATGCAGACTACTGCATTAGTACAGAAATGGTATAAAATAATATCAGTACATTGGTGAAAGAATATTAGACTCACCAGCTGACATGTATTGGACGTGTGGCATGATTTGTTTACTTTTGGATTTTGGCAAAAATCAAACATTTCTGCTACTTTGAGCTCAATTTCAAGGTACTTTTCATTGTGAAACCATTCAAAATCATCTCAATTTCTGTAATATATTTTCCATTCTATAAAATGAGGCCAAGAAAACTAGAATACAACCATAAATAGCATACGAAAATACACTGCGAAGTCACTGTTTTAAAGCAAAAAACACGGTCGGAGTTTCTTTTCTCATTATGCACTGTGAGCTGCAGGATTTTGTTTATGCTGTGCACACTGACCACATAGCCCCATTCTTCCATATGTAGGCCTACAGCTTTCGCTAGATTTGAAAGCGCTAGAATTTATGCGTACTAGTATGGCACCAACCCTGGCGTGCAAGCCAGCAAACTTCTGTCCAGGCTGTCCAGAGCTCATTGCTTACAGTGAAATATGGAAGATTTTGGCAGTGGAAGAAATATTAACCCTTTGACTGTCGCATGCCCCTTTCTGAAACTGTCATTCTATGTCGCAAAATATTTGAAAAAAAAAAAATATTTGTTCTCATGAAAATGTTAAGATTATTTTTCTGAGTGTTTTAGCCCCCAAAAAAATTTTGCCATCAGTACTTACCGAGATATAGAGCTGTGAAGTTTGCAGAAAATGAGCTGTGTATGGCAACAGTGGCGATTGCCGCTCAGCCGGTAAACTTTAGTTTACTTTGTATATGAATTTTTTTTTTGTTTTTTTCAGTATTTTATTTTTTTCACATAACTTATGTGGCCTATGAGACCAAAGTAAGGTGCAGTGTACATATTTACACTCGTTGTATACAACACAATAAGCACACAAACATAATTATCAATATATTGTTTACAAAACTTGTTTACAAAAACAAACAATACAAAAAATTGTTTATTACTATTGTTCTATAATATATATACAAATGTACAGCCACCGAACATATTCCGAGAATTTCTGCAGCTTGTGGAACTCTGTGAAACATGTTTTCATACACAATGGTGTTTTACACTCCTCACACATAAACTAGTGTGTGTGCATTTTTGTGGACTTTTTTTTTTTATGTGCAAAGACAAAAAAACCTTGTCGGGAGCATTTTTTCTTCAAAGTATTAGCAGGCAGTTGTGTTAGGTAGTTATCCTAGGTAAATGCCCATGTGTCATCTTTCCCTTTCCCTTCTTTCCTCTATTCTTTCCTACCTCTCCCCCTACATTCCTTCATCTGTGCTTCCTTCATTCCTGCCTTCCCTTCTTGCTTCTGGTTTCTATAAATATATATATATACACATATATAGTCACTAGATACTTTCATATAATGCTATTATCTCCATTCAGCAAGCTTTTTTTGTGTGCAAGCGTGTGGCTTATAATTGTTTTGAGTCAGGGGTCGGCAGCTGTCAAAATGACATATTATCTCATTACTCACCCCCCTCCCACGTGTCTAAACAATGGGGTTCAGATGCTGCTTCCCCTCCATTCTATCTGATTTATCTTTCTCCCTCATTCTATGTCTTTCATCTGTCTCCCGGCAGCGGCAGCGGCACCCAAGGGTATCCTGCCAGCTCTTCTTTCTCAAAAAACATCGCTCAACAAAACTTTGATGGCCTAAAGTGAAAGTTCAACTACATGAACCCACGTAGACCACAACATGACCCAAGAATACTAAGAATGTAACCCAAATCTTGACAAAATTAGAAGATCAAAGGGAAAGACAGCCCTGCTAACCCAAACATTTGCCTCCGCTGCCAGACAATCACTTAACCAAGCTCCGAGAAAACAAGCCTTCTCCTCCATTGCTACACAGTATCTACTTCAGTGATACTATGAAAGGATATCGCAGAAGAATCAAACCAGTAATAAAAGAATAACAGCAAGGACCCTAGAACTCAACTTGTCTACCCAGCAGAGGGCCAGTGTATCATCAACCCCCTCTCTCTGCCGCCCCCCAAAGGGAACAACAACAACAGCAACAAAAAACATGGCTGACTCCCCTCCAACTCCACCCCCTTTTCAAAGGATTCACCCATGAAACTCAGGTATGATTATTCCTGACAATATCAAGGACTACATCGTTGCTCTAGAAAATAAAATCAAAGATATCAAAGCAACACTCGAGCGACGAAAATTTCCAAGATAACCAACCTCGAGAATAAGATCCAAAACCTTGAAGAGAAGTTTACATCGGGAAGTGTTGACACAGAAAAAATACTCTAAAAGCAGCTTAGCCATCACACTGAGCAAATAACAACAATAAATATGAAGGTTGAAGAAGCAATCAAGACTGGAATCAGAACATGCACACTCGACTAAATGAATACCTTGTTTTCCAAGACGACAAAACTGAACAAGATAAGTTGTCTGATGCATTTATAATAAACGTCCACACATTCCTAGTGACATAACACAAGCACAGTGCAAAGAAACGGGCTATCAGGATAATACAGAACCACGTACAAGTCATCGTGCAAAACAATGAAATAAAAGAAACACGTTTGCTAGGAAAACCAGGAAGAAAAACACATAAAAATGATCCGACTTCATTCATACGAATAAAAGAAAGGACTTAATTAAATCAGCAATTACAATGAAAAATGGAGTGTAACATAAATGAGTGTCTAACAAAAAAACGTCAAAACCTTCTGTTCAGGCTGAGAAAACTTAAACAGGAAAATAAAATACATCAGTGTTTCACGCGAGATGGGAAAATACTAGTAAGGAAAACATCAACAGGAAAAACAATATACTATCTCAAATGAACACGATTTCTCTACCTTCCTTAAAAAAAGCTAAACATTTTTGTAACAGATTAGATAAGTGCCCTTAATACATATATACGTGTTGGTGCATATAGTGTACGTTACTATTATTTTGTACATTATTATTTTTAATTATTTTTCATCACTAGCTAATGAAATACCTCCAATACTCTATACTTCTTTCTTACTACTATAAATTGCTCATAATTTTAAATTACAAGTCAAATCTTACTCCAAATTAATAAATTTTCATTATTCTTACCTGTCCTTTAATTTTGTTTATCACTACTTGTTTTTTAGTCACTTTTTATTCTGTATGCAATTAGTGTATATTCCAAATATTTTTTTTTGAAAAGTACCAAAACTATCTTTTGCTAGCTAGTACCAACTACCTCATTTTTTTTTACTTTTATTGTGCAATAAACTCCCTAAATTTATTTAATATTACAAATCAGATCTTACTCCTAAAACCAATATTTTTTCATAGTGCCCCACCTGTCCTTTTAACTTTGTTTCCATTACTTAATTTTAGTCCCTCATATATTTTTCTCCTTTATTTTAGCTTTATATAACTACCCGTTTTATACATTCACAATTGTTTAAAAAATTTCAAGGTGCTATTCTCAGGTGCTAAAGTAGAATAAGTTCACAACTTTGCCATTTATATTCCAAAACTACCTTAGCTCATTATTTTACATTTGTTAAATAATTCAGGTGCTATTTTTTAGCTTAAGACTTTTTACTTTGTTTTATACTTAATTCTAACTATAGATCACTACAAATCTTATGATTACAAGCATTGATCCTGATACCAACCTCTTATTTAATGACTTAAATGATTCAAACAGTTACTGTAATTACTACACTGCAGAACATAAAAGGGCACTTTCTCAGTGCCAACAACAACATTAACTATCTTTAACTACAATTCAGTTCTTTAAGCAAGCATTACGAGGGACCTCATAGCATTACAAAATTTCCCTTTACATGCCAATATGTCCATCATTACACTAACTGAAACCTGGCAAAAGCCTGATAGTACAGAGGGTCTATGCCAATTCCTGGTTACACAGCCATACACAACTGTAGGCCAGACCAACAAGGGGGGGGCACAGCCATATACTACTCAGACCAACTAGAATGTATCACTAATATTGCACAAGGGATGAACATGGGGAATATAAAATTAGCCAAATTAAAATCCAAATACCTACAAAAACCTCTCACATTGATAAAAAATTTTACAGAGTTCCACAGTCAAACATTAGCCAATTTAGTCAAAACCTAGGAAGTATGATAAGTGATGCACGCATGAACAAAGATCACTTACTACTCTCAGGTGACTTCAATATAAATCTCCTGCAAGACCAGGACCCACACGTTACTGAATTCACAAACACAATGAGTAACTGTATGTTGCTACCAAAGTAACAAAACCTACAAGAGTTACAGAGACTAGTGTTTCCCTACTTGACCACAAACTGGACCAACACCATATCCCCTTTAAAATCAGGCATAATTACAGATAATACCACAGACCACTACCCTACTTTTCTCATAACAACTCTTGGTAAATTACCCCCAAGACACTACTAAAGTCACCTTCAGACTTCACAATGAGGCAGCCATTAATAACTTCACAACAGCAGTAGCAAACATTGACTGGCACACTGAGCTAGAAATCTATACAGATATTGACGAATGTATTAATAATTTTCTAAAAAAGACCCAATACCTCTATAACAAGCACTGCCCTAAAAAACTAAACAGATGACAGCTAAGAGACTGAACAGTCCCCTGGTTAAACACCCAGCATTCTCAAATCCATAAATACAAAACACCAATATAAAAAACAGTACAGAATGGGTCACATAACCAGAGACCAAACAAAACGTTACTCGTCAATCCTAACCAGCCTGATAAGAAGGGCAAAAAATTGTATTATGAGAACAGATTATCCAACTTACGAGGGGATATAAAAAAGACCTGGAAAACCTATCAGAAATTCTAGGAAACAAAAAAGATATCACGAAATAGCGAAAAAAAATTTTGCAAAATCAATGAACCCCAACTCCCACCAACAGAACAGCAAAAAAGACTCAATGACTTCTTCTCCACTATAGGACAAAACCTTGCCAATAAAAACCCAAAACTCAGATACCCCACCAAATGACTACCTCACTGGCAACTACCCGAACACACTGTTCCTAGCTCCGACTAACCCCTACGAAGTCTCCCTTATTATCAACACGCTAAAAAAAAAAGGCAGGAGATTTAAATACCTTACCACCCTTTTATATACAAAAAGTGTCACAAGTGCTATCAAACCCAAACATTGCAACACTCTTTAACAAATCCATTGAATCCTCCACCTTCCCCCCAGTACTCAAAATAGCAAGGGCACCCCGATCCACAAAGGAGGAGACCAAACAGAGTTGAATAACTATAGGCCAATATCCAACTTACACCCTCTCTCAAAAATCTTCGAAAAATTAATTCATAAACGAAAACTTTCTCCTACCTTATCTCCCAAAACATACTCAACCCCTGCCAATTTGGTTCAGGCCAAATAAAAATACTAATGATGCTATTTTTACACATGCTAGAACATTATACACTGCAATAGAGAAAAAAGAAATCCACTGGGGATCTTCATTGACTTACGTAAAGCTTTTGATACAGTTAACCATGACTTGCTCCAGTTAAATTGTCACACTATGGTATAGAGGGCACTCCCCCAACTACCTCAAGTCATACCTCAGCAACAGAAGCCAATATGTGTATGCAAAGGGGCAAACTCTTCTGCACAACCAATTACAGTTGGTGTCCCACAGGGGAAATGTCCTTGGCCCTCTTCTCTTTCCCCCTAATAATAAATGACCTACCAAATGCTTCGCAATTACTCAAACCCAAAACTATTTGCAGATGACACTACATACGTCTTCTCCCACCCGAGCCAGTCACGCTAGCCAATACTGTAAATACAGAATTACAGAAAATATCTACCCGGATGAGGACTAACAAACTTACACTAAACATTGACAAAACCTACTTCATTCAGTTTGGTAACAGAGCTACAGATGTCCCTCTTACATAATGATAAACGGATCACCTATCACAAAGCTAACAGAGGGGAAAATTCTTAGGAATCCCCTTGATAATAGACTCAAATTTCATACACATATACAAAAAATTTCTAAGAAAATTTCCAAGACTGTAGGCTACTATCGAAGATACGGTACTATGCTCCACAGTCAGCCCTCCTGGCCCTATATCACCCTCTTAAATTTTCCCCTATCTCACCTATGGAATTTGTGCATGGGGCTTTAACAACAATTAACCATCTCAGACCACTAATTACCCAACAAAAGGCTGCAGTTAGAATGATAACAAATTTTCACTATAGGCAGCACACTCCACCAATATTCAATACACTAAACCTATTTACCATACAAAAAAATTCATACTTATTACTGCACCTATTACATACATAGAACACTTAACTCTAAATTTAACCCTCCCCTCAAACTCTCTTGCCAACCTCAACAGAACACATGACCATAACACAAGGCACAGATCACTCTTTGATGTTCCTCGTGTCCATCTCACACTATGCAAAAAAATCAATGCACATAAAAGGCCCTAAAATCTGGAACTCATTACCTGTAAATATAAAAAGAAACACTACCTGTTTATAAATTCAAGTCTCTTCTCAAAGATCACTTACTCCCAAAACCAAATAAATACTGAATAACTGAACCTTATAAATTGCATATCTTAAATGTTTCTCACAATTTATATCACATAAATGTTAAACCTAAAACCCAATCTAACTTTATTATTTTTTTAAAATACATACCTAACAGGAATACTCCATTCTACTGAATGTACAACAATGCATACAACCATATGACCTGTCTTTGTAATACTCACTTGTGCTTTATAGGGAATCTGTTTACATTAAAATTTTTATCACCGATGTCATCATTGCTTAGTTCATCTTTAAATTAATTTAAGCCAGCCCGTAATGCTATGCATAGTATAAGTGGCTTTGGCATACTGCTCTTTTCTGTATTTTTTGTACCTCTGTATGTGTGCACAAATTTTTAAATAAAAAATAAAAATAAAAATAAAATACATAGTGTAAATTACCTAGGATAACCCAAGAAATCCAGACAAAGTGCTATACTCTGTTTGAAGATGTGAGTAAATGTGATGACGCAGTCTTGTGGCTCTCTCTGAGACAGAGAGTTAGACGGATAGACAGGGAGCTTGGCAATCAGACAAATAGACAGACAGAAATGTTAGTGTACCAGCAAAAACAAAGAGAGGAGGATGGTCACCTAATCTTTCCTTATCAGCTGCCTCCTTCCTCCACCCTCGTTTACGTTCATCAAACGTCAGCTCCTCCTCCTCCTCCTCCTCCTCCTCCTCCTGCTCCTCCTGCTCCTCCTGCTCCTCCTCCTCCTCCTCCTCCTCCTCCTCCTCCTCCTCCTCCTCCTCCTCCTCCTCCTCCTCCTCTTCCTCTTCCTCTTCCTCTTCCTCTTCCTCTTCTCCTCTTCCTCTTCCTCTTCCTCTTCCTCCTCCTCTTCCTCCTCCTCTTCTTCCTCCTCTTCTTCCTCCTCCTCTTCTTCCTCTTCTTCCTCTTCTTCCTCTTCTTCCTCTTCTTCCTCTTCTTCCTCTTCCTCCTCCTCCATTCTTCTGTATGCTGGGCATTGCTTTTGATCTCAAACTCTTCAAAACCATGAAATTGATCTTCACTGACACTTCCATCTGTTTTTAGAGCATCACTTGGGAAGAGAAGAGTCCCAGATTTGCTGGGGAATCACATATTTCTTAATGCTAGGCATACTGAAAAAGGACAACAGAAATGGCATTCCCACAATGCACCATTGACGCCCTGATTTTTTTTTATATGGTGCACACTGACCATGGAGACCCATTCTCTCACATGTGGACCTACCAGCTTTCTCCTGCTTGATTTGAAGCCGCTAGAATTTATGCCTATAAATACGTCAGAAACAGTGGCGCGTAAGACGTATTTATATGGCATAAACAGTCAAAGGGTTAAAAGGCTAATATGCAGACATAGAAGAATCAGAATCTAGGTGTATTCAGACATAAAAATGCTCATTGAAGAGGTATCAACAGTCTCCGACATTTATGCCATAGTGGGTGCATACACTGGGGTTTTCCCTGTTCTGCGTGCACTGGGGTTTTCCCTATTCCATCCTCCTTTATCAACAGCTGGCGGTTCATTCACATCTGCTTGTAGCCGAGACCACACCCCACATTCTAACAGGTGCTGCTGCTGCTACTTGATTTCCATCATTTCAGAGGATGGAGGAGTGTTCTTCTATTGTCAGAATGCAGTAGACACAGTCGATCTTAAGTCTTTTGTAGACAAGGTCTCAACAGTCTCAGACATTCAGAAAATAGCATGGAATGCTCTCGGCTATCAGGACTCTTTGGAACACATAACGTTTTCTAGTGAAATATGGGAAGAAGAAGAAGTGAAGAAATTCAAGGTGATTGAAGAAAATGTGAATTGCCTGTACATCTTTGACTGTCATGAATATTTTTGCAGTAGTGGTGGTGGTAATGAAAGTGATGATGATGCTTACAGTTACAATCGAGGTAGATATGAATTAATTCTCCAAATGGCATACGATGATAGTCATTGTATTTTTGTGACAGTGGCATCTAGATGTGCTTTTAAAAGTCTAGATGATGATGTAGATCGGTATATGTACCTTACCTTTAATGCCAATCTCTTTGTTAATACCATTGTGATCAGGTGGGTTGAAGACAAAAAACTAAAAAAAATATAATTAGATCACTTAGAGAAGATGAGTACATTATACTGCAGTTCGATCTGTCTCCTGTGAGTTCGTGGCATAACCCACAGACTCTGGAGTTCCTGTGTCACTTGACTGTCAAGGACTACAAGGACCAGCTGAAAGGCATCTACCCAAAGATTCTCCCCATGTTCTAACCAAGAGTCTGACTGAGTTCCTCAGTATCAGTGAAGCCAAGAAAAAAATCACCTACGCTTGAGTTCCTGTGTAACTTCATTAACCCTTTGAGGGTTTTGGTCGTACTAGTACGTTTTACGCGTAGGGGTTTTTGACGTACTAGTACTCATAAATTCTAGCGGCCTCAAATCTAGTGGGAGAAAGCTGGTAGGCCTTCATATGAAAGAATGGGTCTATGTGGTCAGTGTGCACAGTCTAAAAAAAAATCCTGCAGCACCAGTGCATAATGAGAAAAAAAAAACTTTGACCATTTTCTTTAATAAATCAGCGACTTTGCAGTGTATTTTCGTATGGTATTTATTGTTGTATTCTAGTTTTCTTGGTCTCATTTTATAGAATGGATGACATATTACAGAAATTGAGATGATTTTGACTGGTTTTACAATGAGAGGTGCCTTGAAATTGAGGTCGAAGTAGCAGAAATGTTCGATTTTTACCAAAATTCAAAAGTAAACAAATCGTGCCAAGCGTGCAATACACGTCAACTGGTGAGTCTAATATTCTTTTACAAGTGCACCAATAATATTTATACCATTTTTTACACTAATGCAGTAGTCTGCATAACAGTAAATCTTATATTTTTTGTGAGAATAAAAATTCAAAGTGGAAAGCAAAGAATATAAGAGGGGCCTTGAGACGTGACTAATGACTAGAGGAAAATGTCATTTTAGTGCCAGGAATGTCTTTCTTGTTTATTCTGGACCCTATTCGGAAATTGGCATCTTTTGAAATTTGTGTGAAATTGGCAAAATTGCTAAATTCTGACCACTGTACTGGATAGTTGAATTTATAAATGGGTGGTTTCTTGCACCCATTCGATAGAAAAAATGGAGTTCTAGCGAAATATTCATGTTTTTGTCAACTAGTACAGTGAAATTGGCCGAAAATGGGGCTTAAAGTGGGCAAAATCGCTGATGCGTAAACATTGCCGAGACCGCTAACTTTGCGAGAGCATAATTCCGTAAGTTTTCTATCAAATTTCAAACTTTTGGTGTCTTTATGATCGGGAAAAGATTCTCTATCTTTTCATAAGAGAAAATAATTTTTTTTTTTTTTTAAATTTGGCCGACCCTGAGAACGAGTTTCGGAGAGGGCCTGTCGACCCTCAAAGGGTTAAGGACCACACGGACCGACATAAACATGTGGATTGATATTTTTGTGAGATTTTTAATATTTACTACATGTTGCCTTAAAAGTAAATAAATGCAGTTTACAACTAAATTTTTCCTAGTAGAGGGTTTCCAAACAGCAAGACAGTTTTCAAACATCAAGACAGGGAGACATGAATTCAAGTGTAGATCTATTGTGCGGCACTGCTTGTACATGGTGGGACCAAACAAAATCACTGTCTACAAGCAGTGCCTTGCAACAGGTTCCACCATCACCGTCTACAAGCCAGTTTCACAGTCTACAAGCTCTGGCTCATAACAGGTCCAGACAAACAGCAGACAGAGCTTAGAGATTGTTATGCTGGTGTGACAGATCCAGGCCACACCAGTGTTATCATCTACAAACTCTGTCTCTGAATTACTAATTTCCAAATAGGGTACAGAATAAACAAGACAGATATTCCAGGCTCTAAAATAACATTTTCTCTGTTCATTAGTCACGTCCCCTGGCCTCTTACATTCCTTTTGCTTACTACTTTGAATTTTTATTTTCACAAAAAAAAAAAAATAGAGGATTTACTGTTACGCAGACTACTGCATTAGTATAGAAATGGTATAAATAATATCAGCACATTTGTGAAAGAATATTAGACCCACCAGCTGACATGTATTGGACGTGTGGCATGATTTGTTTACTTTTGGATTTTGGCAAAAATCAAACATTTCTGCTACTTTGAGCTCAATTTCAAGGTTTCTTTTCATTGTGAAACCATTCAAAATCATCTCAATTTCTGTATAAAATATTTTCCATTCTATAAAATGAGACCAAGAAAACTAGAATACAACCATAAATAGCTTACAAAAATACACTGCGAAGTCACTGTTTTAAAGCAAAAAACACGGTGGGAGTTTCTTTTCTCATTATGCACTGTGAGCTGCAGGATTTTTTTTATGCTGTGCACACTGACCACATAGCCCCTTCTTCCATATGTAGGCCTACAGCTTTCGCTAGATTTGAAAGCAGCTAGAAATTTATGCGTACTAGTATGGCACCAACCCTGGCGTGCAAGCCGTACTAGTATGGCACCAACCTTGAAAGGGTTAGGGTTGTGGGAGTATTTTATATAGGTCTACTATATTGTCTTATTAGAGTAACTGTCGCATTATTATTACCACAATTACCACCCTAGCTAACTTCTGTCCAGGCTTTCCGGAGATCATTGCTTACACTGAAATATGGAAGATTTTGGTAGTGGAAGAAATATTGAAAGGCTAATATACAGACATAGAAGAATCAGAATCTATGAGTTTTTCAGACACAAAATGCTCATTGAAGAGGTATCAATAGTCTCCAACATTTATGCCTAGTGGGAGCACACTGGGGTTTTCCCTATTCCGCCCTGCTCTATTGACAGCTGGCGGTTCAGTTCACACATCTGTTCGTAGCCGAGACCACACACACATTCTAACAGGTGCGTGCTGCTGCTACTTGATTTCCATCATTTCAGAGGAATGGAGGAGTGTTTTTCTATTGTCAGAATGCAGCAGACACAATCAATCTTCAAGTCTCTTGTAGGCAGTGTCTCAACATTTTCGGACATTCACAAAATAGTGTGTAATGCTCTCAGCTATCAGACTCTTTGGAACACATAACTTTTTCTAGTGAAATATGGGATGAAGAAGAAATGAAGAAATTCAAGGTGATTGAAGAAAAAGTGAATCGCCTGTACTTCATTGACTGTCATGAATATTTTTGCGAGTAGTGGTGGTGGTAATGAAAGTGATGACGAGGATTACAGTTACAGTGGAGGTAGATATGAATTAATTCTACAAATGGCATACGATGATAGTCATTGTATTTTTTGTGACAGTGGCATCTAGATGTGCTTTTAAAAGTCTAGATGATGTGTAGACGGGTATATGTACCTTACCTTTAATGCCAATCTCTTTGTTAATACCATGGTGATCAGGTGGGTTAAGAACAAAAAACTAAAAAATAATATAATTAGATCACTTAGAGAAGATGTGTACATTATACTGCAGTTCGATCTGTCTCCTTTGAGTTCATGGCATAACCCACCAATGCTCGAGTTCCTGTGTCACTTGACTGCCAAGGACTACAAGGACCAGCTGAAAGGCATCTACCCAGAGATTCTTCCCCACGTTCTAACGAAGAGTTTGACTGACTTAACCTGATTCCTCATTTTTTCTTCTCCCTCTTCCCCTTTCCTCTTTCCTTTTGTTTTTTTGTCTCTCTTCTGTCATGTGTTTCTGTTCCTTCATTATTTATTTCATCACTTCCCCTTCCCCACCTCTGTGCACTTGCTCTCCCTCTGTTGGCACCTAGCTCCTTGCAGTGCTACCCTTTTTTTATTTGACTGGCTCCTCCTCCTTAGTTCCCCACTAATACCACTACTACAACTACTACTAATACTACTACTGCTACTACTACAACTACTACTTTACTACATCTAATGCATCTACTACATCTACTACATCTACTACAACTACTACAACTACTACAACTACTACAACTACTACTACTACTACTGCTACTACTACTACTACTGCTGCTGCTGCTGCTGCTGCTGCTGCTGCTGCTTACTACTACTACTACTACTTACTACCACCACTACCTCTTCCTGCCTGTATATAGCCGTCCTGCTCCACTTTGGTTATTGTGACTTTGTAAATGGTCCAAGTCGGACCGAAACGTTGTCGTAAGCTCCTCTCTTCTATGTGCGGGTTATTTGTGTATCGTTCCAGTCACGGTATTGTGCCATTTTTTGTTATTTATGGACCCCACAGTTAAGCATCATATTCTCTCCAACTTTTTTAATGTTCTTCCCTCTTTTAAACCCCTCTTTCAATCTTATGAGGCTGCTACCAGGCGTCATAAGAATCAGCTTCGCTTCTACGTGACTGTCTTGCTGAACATGTTCTACCACCTTCCTTCTCCCATTTCCTGAAACCCAACCCACTAGGCACTCCCTTTCCTGATCATGCCCGACTCCTACTTCAACAGCTTATTCTTTCTACTAAGTCACAGGTTGAAGATGCCTTCTTTACTTTCTGTCAGCGTCAACATGCTCTCTTTGCTTCTCTACCACATGATCTCTGTAACCTTCTCTCTACCATTGCATTTGACACTGCTAGCCTGAATACACAAATTCATTCTTCAAAACTACAGAATAAACTTCAGTGTCTCATCTCAGCTAGCCCTTGGTCTAAATTCTCCCCCACTGGCTGTGTTACTAACTTGTCTTCTGTCTCACTCTCTCAGTATGAACTTGAACTTCTTGGTTTTGGCCTTTCCTTTGCCACTTCGCCTACCCTCGCGCTGGTATTTCCCTGATTAGCTCTTTTGATTCATTTTGTCAATCTCGCTCCCATAATCTTCCTGACTTGTCCACTTTTCGTGGCACTCTCCTTCCTGCTCTTGTTAGTCTGTTTTCTAAGAATCACCACCTTCTGCACCATTACCAACTTGCCCTTTCTTCTCTTAAATCTAACACTAACATTGTCATACTATCTTCTGACAAAGGTAATTCGGTAGTTATCCTTGATGGCGAGGATTACCTCCATAAAGCTGATGTCTTGCTCTCTGATTCACGTACCTACACTCCTCTCATTTCCAACCCTCTTGATCGCATCAAGAGAACTTTCAACAAGAAACTAAGGACTCTCTCCGACCTCTGTCCTCCTGACTTTGACCTTGTTCAACGGTTTCGTATCATCTGTCCCTCTCTTCCCTATTTCTATGACCTTCCCAAAACTCATAAACCTGATATTCCTCTTCGTCCTATCATATCCTCTAGAGGTTCTGTCTCTTATTCTCTTGCTTCATGGTTGGCCAAAACCCTCACTCCCTTTCTTGGTACTTTTTCTCCTGCCCACCTCCGTCACCCTCAAGACTTCATTGAATGGGTTCGCTCTCTCCCAACCTGTAAGATGCTTAGTCTTGATGTTGAGTCCCTCTTCACCAATGTCCCTCTTGATGATGTCCTTGATTTCCTTAGAGAGAAGGCCTTTGAAGGGTTTCTACATCTCCCTATACCTATTGAAGTCTTTCTTGATCTTATCCGCCTCTATGTGGACCTAATTCCTTTTCCTTCCAAGGGAAATATTATTCTCAAACCTTCGGTGTCACTATGGGCTCTCCTTTCTCTCTCCTGTCCTTTCTAATCTTTACATAGAATGCTTCAAGACTGTTCATCTTCCTACCATCGATGTGCAACCTTCACTCTTGATCCACTATGTGGATGACATCTTTGCTCTGTGGCTTCGTGACTCCAATCTCTTCCAACCTTATCTTGAAGCTCTTAATAATCTTGCCCCTTCCATTAAGTTTATAGCTGAATGGGAATCTAATTCCTTGCTTCCTTTCCTTGGTGTCCATGTCCACCGCTCAGATACAGGTTTTTCCTTTTCCGTTTACTGAAAACCTATGCACAGTGGCATGTACATTCACTACTTTTCCTATCATGCTTCCTCTGTCAAGAAAAGTATTCTTATCTCCCTCTTTCTCCATGCCCTCCGCATCTGTGATCCTCAGTTCCTTCCAGCAGAAATTTCCACTCTTCATAATTCATTTTCCCATCTTGGCTACCCTTCCCATTTCATAGACTTTGCCTTCTCACGAGCTAAACATAATTTCTTCTCTCCCAAACTCTCTACTCCTGGGAACTCTTCTGTCCTCTGTCTTCCCTACATTTCCGGTCTTTCTAATCTCAACAATTCTCTCCGTCCCTTAGACATCAAGCTTACTTTCCGCCAGACTAACACTCTTCGCACTAATCTCGTTCATACCTCACCTCCCTCTACAGATGTTCCTGGTGTCTACTCTATTTCTTGCTCCTCCTGTCCTCTTCAATACTTTGGAGAAACCGGCCGATCTCTTTCTGACAGACTTAGGGAGCACAAAAATAGTGTTAGGCTTGCCGACACTAACAATGCTTGTTTCTGTCACATCAGAGATCACAGCCATCCTATAGACTGGTCTTCTGCTAAAACTGTCTTCCCTACTTCCAACTTTAACAGTCACCATCTTGTTGAATCCTCTCTAATACACATCTTTCCTTGTATGAATCTTAGTCCTGGCTTCGTCTCTGTAGATGCCTTCCTCTCCCAATACATTGTAAAATGCTCCAAACTTCAGAACACCCATGACTTAACCTGATTCCTCATTTTTTCTTCTCCCTCTTCCCCTTTCCTCTTTTCTTTTTTTTTTATCTTTCTTCTGTCGCGTGTTTCTGTTCCTTCATTATTTATTTCATCACTTCCCCTTCCCCCCAGGTCTATGCACTTGCTCTCCCTCTGCAGGCACCTAGCTCCTTGCAGTGCTCCCCTTTATTTATATTTGACTGGCTCCTCCTCCTTAGTTCCCTCCTCCTACCACCACCACCACCACCGCCGCCGCCGCCGCCGCCGCCGCCGCCGCCCCGCCGCCGCCGCCGCCGCCGCCGCCCGCCACCGCCCCGCCACCACCACCACCACCACCACCACCACCACCACCACCACCACCACCACCACCACCACACCACCACCTCCTCCTCCTCCTCCTCCTCCTCCTCCTCCTCCTCCTCCTCCTCCTCCTCCTCCTCCTCCTCCTCCTCCTCCTCTCCACCTCCACCTCCTCCTCTCCTCCTCCTCCTCCTCCTCCTCCTCCTCCTCCTCCTCCTCTTCCTCCTCTTCCTCCTCCTCCCTCTCCCCCTATATATAGCCCTCCTCCTCGGCTTCTGGTTAGTGTGACTTTGTAAATGGTCCAAGTCGGACAGAAAATGTCGTCATAAGCTCCTCTCTTCTATGTGCAGATTATTTGTGTATTGTATCGTTCCAGTCACGGTATTGTGCCTTTTTTTGTTATTCATCAGTATCAGTGAAGCCAAGGAAAAAATCACCTACACTTGAGTTCCTGTGTAACTTCGTTAAGGACTACAAGGACCAACTTAAACATGTGCATTGATATTTTTGTGAGATTTTAATATTTGCTACATGTTGCCTTAAGGGTAAATAAATGTAGTTTACAACTAAATTATCCTAGTAGAGGGTTTCCAAACAGCAAGACAGTTTCCAAACATCAAGACAGGGAGACATGAATTCAAGTGTAGATTTATTGTGCATCACTGCTTGTAGATGGTGGGACCAGAACAAAATCACCGTCTACAAGCAGTGTCTTACAACAGGTTCCAGCATCACCATCTACAAGCCAGTTTCACAGTCTATAAGCTCTGGCTCATAACAGGTCCAGACAACAGCAGCAGAGAGCTTAGAGATTGTTACACTGGTGTGACAGATCCAGGCCACACCAGTGTTATCATCTACAAGCTCTGCCTCTGAATTACTAATTTCCAAATAGGGTCCAGAATAAACAAGACAGACATTCCAGGCACTAAAATAACATTTTCTCTGTTCATTAGTCACGTCCCCTGGCCTCTCTTGCATTTCTTTTGCTTGCCACTTTGAATTTTTATTTTCACAAAAAAAAAAGGAGATTTACTGTTATGCAGACTACTGCATTAGTCTAGAAATGGTATAAATAATATCAGGACACATGGGAAAAAATATTAGACTCACCAGCTGACATGTATTGGACGTGTGGCATGATTTGTTTACTTTTGGACTTGGACAAAAATCAAACATTTCTGCTACTTTGAGCTCAATTTCAAGGTACTTTTCATTTGTGAAACCAATCAAAATCATCCCAATTTCTGTAATATATTTTCCCTTCTATAAAATGAGACCAGGAAAACTAGAATACAACCATAAATAGCATACGAAAATACACTGCGAAGTCACTGTCGGGTTTCTTTTCTCATTATGCACTGTGAGCTGCAGGATTTTTTTTTATACTGTGCACACTTACCACATAGCCGCATTCTTTCATATGTAGGCCCACCAGCATTCGCTAGTTTTGAAGGCACTAGAATTTATGCGTTCTAGTATGGCACCAACCCTGGCGTGCAAGCCGTACTAGTATAGCACCAACCTTGAAAGGGTTAAAGGGTTGTGGTAATACAGTGGTCCCTCGTTTTTCGTAATTAATCCATTCCTGAAGTGCTACTATTATCGAAATTACGATTTTTGAATCAATTTTCCCCATAAGAAATAGTGTAAATACAATTAATCCGTTCTTGACACCCAGAAGTATCAACAACAATTTTTTTTTTACCTTAAAGATAGATTTACATGCACAAAAGAATAAACATTCAACATGATAGTTACCTTTATTGAAGGCTGTTGTTGAAGAATGGAAGACAGGGAGGAGGAGAGAGGGAAGAGAGGTTATTGTTTGGAAGGGGAATCCCCCTCCATAAGGAGGAGAGGTTGGATAAATGCATGAGTGAGAGGGGTTGGATTTTGAGTGGGATTTGGCATATCAGGGCTTATTTCTTGGTTGTGCAAGAATGGTATATAATACCAACAATTTCTTGGGTAGCATTGAAAATTGGGTTGGGCAAATGTTTTGTTAGTGGGATGAATTGTAAAGGACCTGCCTAGTATGGGCCAACAGGCCTGCTGCAGTGTTCCTCCTTTCTTATGTTCTTATGACTCTACGTCACTTCAGGGGCCACTTACCTAGCTTAAATATAGATTTATATGCAGAAAAGAATGCCAAATAAATGTAGAGCACTAATAAAATGTATAAATGAACATTGGTAATAGGGGTAGTTGATGAGTGGAACGGTCTGCCTAGTAGGGTGATGAAAGCTAAAACATTAGGTAGTTTCAAATTTAGGTTGGATAAATACATTAGTGAGAGGGGTTGGCTTTGAATTGGTCTTGCACATGAATAAATAGGTTTATCAAAGCTTATTGCTTGTGTATAGCAGTTATGCTGTTAGTGGGTTGGATTTGTGAAGGACCGGCTAGTATGGGCCAACAGGCCTATTGCACCGTTCCTCCTTTCTATGTTCTAAAAGCTATGCCTGGATAAATACGTACATGAGTGAGAGGGGTTGGATCTGAGTCGGACTTGCACCTGAGCTTATTGCTTGGGTAGCATTTGTTCTGTTAGTGGGTTGGATTTGTGAAGGACCTGCCTAGTATGGAGCAGCAGGGGTTCTTAAGTTCTTATTTAGCATCACACTTACCAGTAGGGTGATCGAGGCTAGGACCTTGGGTAGCTTTAAGAAGAGATTGGACAAATATATGAGTGGAAGGAGCTGAGTTTGATTTATATCATTGGGTACGGGAGTAAATTCTTGGGTAGCTTTGTGTAGAGGTCATTTTGATAAGGACTTGCCTTGTATGGGCCAGTAGACCTGCAGTGTTCTTCCATTGTTATGTTCTTAGTGGGAAGGATTGTAAAGGACTTGCCTAGTATGGGCCAACAGGCCTACTGCAGTGTTCCTTCTTTCTTGATTGATAAATTAGACACATGTGCAACTCTTGGGTATCTTTATTGAGGAAACGTTTCGCCACACAGTGGCTTCATCAGTTCATACAAAGGAGAATCTTGTGCAAGAAAGGTATAAAATACCGACAATATGAAAGTTAAGACACATGTGCAACATCTGGATATCTTTATTGTAGTAGACGTTTTGCCATCCAGTGGCTTTATCAATACAGATTCTATGTCCTAGAATCTGTATTGATAAAGCCACTGCATGGCGAAACGTCTACTACAATAAAGATATCCAGATGTTGCACATGTGTCTTAACTTTCAAAGGAGAATCTTGAAGAACAGGAGGAGAATGAGGTAATCAGTCCTCAACCTTGAGTCGATGTGGTCAGTCCATCAATCTTGAATAGAATGCGGCTTACGTGCAGAGAAGGAGCTTATAAATCGTTGGCAGGAGAGGTGCCGCAGTCATAGGTGGTGTCACATTTGTTCAATGTGGAAGTAGGTCGTGCCCAAGAATTAGGCAAGCGAAGAATTCCCAAGTATTAAGATCCCAAGAAGTTGCAGTGTCTGACAGGTTTGTAGATGAATGGTTCAGAGAACCGACATGTTGATAAATTAGACACATGTGCAGCTCTTGGGTATCTTTATTTAGGAAACGTTTCGCCACACAGTGGCGTCATCAGTCCATACAAAGGAGAATCTTGAAGAACAGGAGGAGAATGAGGTAATCAGTTCCTCAACCTTGAGTCCATGTAGATGAATGGTTCACAGAACCGACAACTTTGATAAATTAGACACATGTGCAACTCTTGGGTATCTTTATTAAGGAAACATTTGCCACACAGTGGCTTCATCAGTTCATACACAGGAGAAGCTTGAAGAATAGGAGGAGAATGAGGTAATCAGTCCCTCAACCTTGAGTCGATATGGTCAGTCCATCAATCTTGATAGAATACGGCATATGAGCAGAGAAGGAGCTTATAAACCGTAGGTAGGAGCGGTGCAGCAGTCATGGGTGGTGTCACATTTGCCCAATGTGGAAGTAGGTCGTGCCCAAGGGTTAGGCAAGCGAAGAATTCCCAAGTATTAAGATCCCAAGAAGTTGCAGTGTCTGACAGGATTGTAGATGAATGGTTCACAGAACCGACACGTTGATAATTAGACATGTGCAACTCTTGGGTATCTTTATTAAGGAAACGTTTCGCCACACAGTGGCTTCATCAGTCCATACACAGAGAGAAGCTTGAAGAATAGTGGTGACCTGTACTTAACTCTGTGAAGAAGTGTCTTGTGTGCTCCCCGTGGACTGAACCAAGATGCCCTCCATTGAGCAACTTTACCAGCAGCTTAAGGAAGAATTGAGGGTAGCAAAGATGGAGATACGGCGATTGACCGAGGAGAACAAGAGGATTCGTAGTAGTCCTCCTGTTTCGAGTCCTCAGGTCAAGAAGGGATTGTGGTCAGTGGCTGGGCAGCAGGGGAGGGACGAAGTTGATGATCAAGAAGACGAATGGAAAGCCAGAAACGATGAAGAAGAAAGAGACTGCTGTGGAAACTCTTCTGGAAACCTCCAATGCATTCTCGGTGCTACCCGACGAATGCGAGTCGACTACTGGGACCGTCACGACGAAAGACAACAAGGTAAGAATATTGTTGTTGTTGTTGGGGATAGCCAGGTTAGATACATGGATAGGGCATTCTGCTTGAAGGACAGGAGTAGGAGACAGGGTTTGCTTTCCTGGGGCTGGGATGGAGGACATTGTTAGCCACCTTGACAACATCATGAACGGTAATGGGATCAAACCTATTATTTGCCTCAGTGCTGGAGGCAATGATGTAGGCAAGCGTAGAAGTGAGGATTTAGTTAGAAAGTTTAGGACAGCTATAGACAATATTAGGAAAGGGGTGGGTGCCCTGTTATATGTGACATTTTGTCAAGAAGAGGTGTTGGTAATGAATGGTTGTCCAGAGCAATTGGTATTAATTGTTGGCTGGAAAAAACACTGTAAGGATAATGCAGTACCATTCATTGACAACTGGGACAACTTCTATGGCCGAAATGACATGTATGCCAGGGATAGAGTTCAAATTATCCAGGGCAGGTGTGGGTTTTCTTGCTAACTCAGTTGAGGGGGTTGTTAGGACTTTAAACTAGGATTAGTTAGAGGTATGGGTTTAGAAATGATAAATAATGAGTATGGATATATTGACTTACGCTCTGATATTAAGAATCTTAATAGTAACTGTCATGAAATAACTCTGGGTAATGATAATTTCAGAAATTGTGTAAAAACAAAGATCAGTAGGAAAAATGGGCAGGAGAAAAAACATATGATGGTATTTTATGCTAACAGTCGAAGTGCAAGAAATAAAATTAATGAACTACGTTTGGTAGCATGTGCTGGGAACTTTGATATCATTGCATTAAGTGAAACGTGGTATGATTTAAAGAGTCGGGATATGACTGCTGAGTGTAATATTCAGGGATTTAAGTTGTTCAATGTGGATAGATGTAATGAGAAGGGGAGAGGAGTTGCATTATATGTTCGAGAAAATATTAATTCATGCATGAAAACAGGTATAAAAATAGATGGAGCAGCAACAGAATCTGTTTGGGTAGAGTTTGTAGAGGGTCAAGAAAAACTAATTTCTAGGTGTAATATACCGACCTCCAGGCTTGGATCACAATAGAGGGAGACTTCTTTGGGACGAAATTTTTGGGCTTCTAGACACAATAACATAGTCATAGTAGGGGACTTTAACTTTAGTCAAATTGACTGGAATTCTTTGACAGGAATCTAGAGTCCAGTGGCTTTATGGAAATAGTTCAGGACTGTTTTTTTTGAAGCAGAGCATGACAAAAACCTACCAGGAGTGATAATTTGCTAGACCTAGTCTTGTCGAATAAGGAAACATCGTGAATAATCTGGAGATCACTGAAGAGCTTGGCGCAAGTGATCACAAATCCATCATTTTTTAGCATCAACTGGGAATGCAAGAATAATGATAATATAGTAAAAATCCCTGATTTTCCGTTCTGCTGATTATAATGGACTTAGGGAACATCTGTCTAATCTTGATTGGGGTTATCTAGCTAATGATTTTATTGGCGATGATCATACTTATGATTATGAAGGGATCTGCTTTTATGATTTTTTTCTTAATAATATACATCATGCCCAGAGTATATACATTCCCCAGAGAATATTAGGTCTAATAATAACGATCCCAAATGGGTTAACAGTGGGTTTAAAAGCATCTATTAGGGGAGAAAAGGGAATTTATAGGCGCATCAGAAGAGGAGAGGTTGACCTTACTGCCCAGTATGTTAAACTTAAAAGAGAAGTAAAAAAGGGATTAGAAAGGCTAAACGTGACTATGAAATTAGAGTTGCTAGTGAATCAAAGACTAATCCAAAGGGGTTCTTTCAAGTGTATAGGACGAAGGTGAAGGAAAAAGTGGGACCTCTGAAAATTGGGAAGGGGACAGCTGACGGATAACGAAATGGAAATGTGTTCCTTATTTAATGACTATTTTTTGTCAGTTTTTACACAGGAAGATGTAAATGAGATTCCAGTAATTAACAATTATTTAGTTAATGATGAATTTTAAATTAACTAATATTACTGTCACGAGGGACATGGTTATTAAACAGATAGACAAACTGAAGCAAAATAAGTCCCCGGGACCCGATGAGTTATTTTCCAGGGTACTTGAGGAATGCAAGATGGAGCTTAGTCAGCCATTAACCCTTTGACTGTTTTCGACGTATAAATACGTCTTACGAGCCAATGTTTCTGACGTATATATACTCAATAATTCTGCGGCTTCAAATCAAGTGGGAGAAAGCTGGTAGGCCCACATGTGAGAGAATGGGTCTGTGTGGTCAGTGTGCACCACATAAAAAAAATCCTGCAGCACACATTGCGTAATGAGAAAAAAAAAACTCTGATCGTTTTTTTGGAATAAACGCCGACTTTGAGGTGTATTTTCGTATAGTATTTATCGTTGTATTCGCGTTTTCATGGTCTTAGGTGATAAAATGAAAACATATTACAGACATAAGATGATTTTCATTACTTTTACGATGAAAACGACCTTGAAAACTGAGCTCAAAGTAGCGGAAATGTTCGATTTTTACCAATGTTCAAGAGTACATAAATCACACCACACGTCCAATACACGTCAACATGGGGAGTCTAATATTCTTTCACTAGTGCACTGATATTATTTATACCATTTTTACAATAATGCAGTCGTCTGCATAACAGTAAATTTTGTATTTTTTTGTATGAATAAAAAATCAAAATAGAAAGCAATAATAATATAAGAGGGGCCTAGAGATGTGACTAATGAACAGAGCATATGTTATTTTAGTGCCACGAATGTCTACCTTGTTTATTCTGGACCCTATTTTGAAATTGGCATCTTTTTTATTTTGCGTGGAATTGGCCAAATTGCCAATTTCTGACCACCATATTGGGTAGTCCAAATTAGTAAATGGGAGGTTTCTTGTACTCAGCTGATAGATAAAATGGAGTTCTAAAGAAATAGCTATGAGTTTTGGTCAACTGGAACAATGGAATTGGCTGAAAATTGGGCTCAAAGTCAGCGAAATCGCCGATACGCATATGTCGCCGAGACCGCTAAACTTCGCGGAGCATAATTCCACGAGTTTCCGACCAAATTTCGAACTTTTGGTGTCATTACCATCGGGAAAAGATTCTCTGTCATTTCATAAGAAAAAATAATTTTTTTTTTTTCAAAAATTGAGCGACATAGAATGACAGTTTCAGAGAGGGGCCTGAAACAGTCAAAGGGTTAACGAGTGTATTCAATGCGTCCATCCTTACCGGTGTTGTGCCAGAGTTGTGGAAGATGGCTAATGTGGTTCCTATATTCAAATCAGGGGATAAGTCCGTTCCTTCAAATTACCGTCCAATAAGCCTGGCATCTATAGTGGGCAAGTTATTAGAATCAATTATAGCTGACATTATTAGAAGTCACCTGAAGAGCATAACTTGATAAATGAATCTCAGCATGGATTCATGAGAGGTCGTTTCCTGCCTGACAAACTTGCTGACGTTCTTCAATAGAACATTTGAGGCAGTTTGACAGTGACAAGGAATATGATATTGTTTATTTGGATTTTAGTAAAGCCTTCGATAGAGTACCTCACAGGAGACTCTTAAAAAAGTGGCAGCTCATGGTATAGGAGGTAAAGTTCTAGCATGGATAGAGGCATGGCTTACCAATAGAAAGCAGAGAGTTACCATTAATGGAGTGAAATCTGAATGGGGATTAGTCACTAGTGGCATCCACAAGGATCAGTTTTAGGCCCTCTCTTGTTCATAATTTACATTAATGACCTTGATGAAGGGATTACGAGTGACATGAGTAAGTTTGCTGATGATACAAAGATAGGCCGTATAATTCACTCTGAGGAGGATAGCACTGAACCTCAGGAGGATTTGGACAAATTAATGTCCTGGTCTGAAAAATGGCAGATGAAGTTCAATGTCGATAAGTGTAAGGTACTTGCCCTTGGTAATGAAAATAACCCTCGAAGCTATAATCTAGGTGAGTAGAGCTTGATCACACAGAATGTGAAAAGGACTTGGGAGTCATGGTGAACAGAAATCTAAAGCCAAGACAGCAGTGCCTTAGTGTGAGCAAACAGGCCAACAGATTACTTGGGTTTATCTCAAGAAGTATAAGTAACAGAAGTCCAAAAGTTATTTTGCAGCTCTATACATCACTAGTAAGGCCTCATTTAGATTATGCTCCTCAGTTTTGGTCCCCTTACTACAGGATGGATATAGACTCATTAGAGAACATACAGAGAAGAATGAATAAAATGATTTACTGTGTAAGGAACCTCCAGTATGAAGATAGACTTAAAGCCTTAAATCTCCACTCTCTGGAGAGGCGTAGAATGAGGGGAGATATCGTTGAAGTGTATAAGTGGATGACAGCATAAACAAGGGAGATATTAATAAAGTACTGAGGGTGTTGAACCAGGTAAGAACCAGAAATAATGGATTTAAGTTGGATAAATTTAGATTTAGAAAGGACATAGGTAAGTACTGGTTTTCTAACAGAGTTGTAGATGCGTGGAACAGTCTTCCCAGTGGAGTGACAGAGGCTAGGACCTTGGGTAGCTTTAAGAAGAGACTGGACAGATATATGAGTGGGAGGGGCTGGGTTTGAATGGTGTCATTGGGTACGGGAGTTATTTCTTGAGTAGCTTTAGGTAGATGTCGTTTTGATAAGGACCTGCCTCGCATGGGCCAGTAGGCCTTCTGCATGTGTTCCTACATTCTTATGTTCTTAATAGGAGGAGAATGAGGTAATCAGTCCCTCAACCATGAGTCGATGTGGTCAGTCCATCAATCTTGAGTAGAATACGGCATATGAGCGGAGAAGGAGCTTATAAACCATAGGTAGGAGAGGTGCAGCAGTCATAGGTGGTGTCACATTTGCCCAATGTGGAAGTAGGTCGTGCCATGGGTTAGGCAAGCGATGAATTCCCAAGTATTAAAATCCCAAGAAGTTGCAGCGTCTGACAGGATTGTAGATGAATGGTTCACAGAACTGACACGTTGATAAATTAGACACATGTGCAACTCTAGGGTATCATTATTAAGGAAATGTTTCGCCACACAGTGGCTTCATCAGTCCATACACAGGAGAAGCTTGAAGAATAGGAGGAGAATGAGGTAATCAGTCCCTCAACCTTGAGTCAATGTGGTCAGTCCATCAATCTTGAGTAGAATACGGCATATGAGCGGAGAAGGAGCTTATAAACCATAGGTAGGAGAGGTGCAGCAGTCATAAGTGGTGTCACATTTGCCCAATGTGGAAGTAGGTCATGCCCAAGGGTTAGGCAAGCGATGAATTCCCAAGTATTAAGATCCCAAGAAGTTGCAGTGTCTGACAGGATTGTAAATGAATGGTTCACTGAACCGAGAGTTGCACATGTGTCTAATTTATCAACGTGTCGGTTCTGTGAACCATTCATTTTTTATACTTTTTTCTTTTCTTTTCTAATTTTTTTTTCTAATAACATTTGTGGCCTGTGAGACCAGTATAATGTATATTGTATAGGTGTACATTCATTGTATTCAACACAATAACTGCACTAATTTGTTTATCATTATATGCTTACAAAACTTGTTTACAAGTTTATTGTAAACAAATGATGAAAATTATTAGTGCGGTTATTGTGTTGAATACAACGGTACCATATAGTACCATATGGTACAATGGTGCCATAGGGTGGAATGGTACCATATGGTACAATGACACATAATACAATGGTACCATATGATGCAATGGTACCATATGGTACAATGGCACCATTTGGTACAATGGTACCATATGATACAATGGTACCATATGGTGCAATGGTACCTTATGGTACCATATGGTGCAATAGTACCTTATGGTACCATTATGGTGCAATGGTACCATATTGTACATTGCACCATACAGTACAATGATACCATATGGTTCATTGTACCATATGGTACTATATGGTACTGATGTATTCAACACAAATAAAACACACTAATATTTTCATTATTATTTTGTTTACAATAGTTGTTTTACAACAAAAATATGCAAAATGTTGTATATTAGTAATGTTCCATTATATATTTACAAGTGTACAGGAACTTTACATGTTCCTTGAGGTGGATGACAAATCACTTTGTTTCGGAAACTGCGGAGTCGGTAGCTAGCTTGCGTCGCCACTCACTCAGTCTTGGCTGGTATCTCATGCCACCAACACCTATTGACCATATGGTACACGGTATCATATGTTACAGGGTACCATATGGTACATTGTACTATATGGTATAGGGTACCATGCAGCACAGGATAACATATGGTACAGGGTACCATATGGTACAGGGTACCAATGGTACAGGGTACCATAAAGTACAGGACACCATATGGTACAGATACAGGGATATACGGAGAGGTGGTGGGGAGTGAAGCTTCCTTGCCACCAGGCGTGATGAACAAAGCTACTTTCGCGGTGTTCCCACAATGCCATGCGGCGTCCAGATTTTTTCTATAGTGTGCACACTGACCACCTGGACTGATTCTCTTAGATGTAGGCCTACCAGCCTTCTCACGCTAAATTTGACGCCGCTAGAATTTTGGCGTAGATCTACGGTTTGGACACTGAACGTAAAGGCATAGATCTACGGGATGGACCCTGAAAGGCTTAATGCCACTAGGACCAGCTTGAGAATCACTGGCGTCCTGTCTCGCAAAATAACTGTCCGAGAGCTCTGTTTCTGGTGTCTTTAACACTTCCCTAAAATGGGCCAAGATACACAAATAACCCGCACATAAAAGAGAGAAGCTTACAACGACGTTTCGGTCCGACTTGGACCATTGACAAAGTCACTTTGTCAATGGTCCAAGTCGGACCGAAACGTCGTCGTAAGCTTCTCTCTTTTATGTGCGGGTTATTTGTGTATCGTTCCAGTCACGGTATTGTGCCTTTTTGTTATTTATGGGCCAAGACTTTGTCACTGTACATGTTGCCAACATGGTTTGCATCAGCCATGTCAGGGTGATGTTTCTCCATAAATCTTTCCATTTTACCCCACATTTCAAAAATCTCCTTAATTTCTGAAGAAGGCACCTTCTTCCATCTCTCTTCCTCCTCTCTGCAGCAAGATTCTGAGCTGCGATGTGTTGCTCTTCCTGCTGAAGCTCTTGCAGCTCCTCAGTGGTTAGCTCTTTGTTGTGGTCTTCCATCAACTCTTCCACATCCTCCAAACTCACATCCAACCCCATGGAACTCCCCAGTGCCACAATAGATTTAACAACAGACATAGGCTCATCAGGGTCAGCCCCAAACCCTTCAAAATCCCTCTTGTCGACACAATCTGGCCACAATTTTCTCCAAGCAGAGTTCAAAGTCCTGGTAGTCACTCCCTCCCAAGCCGTACCTATAAGGGTTATGCAATGGATGATGCTGAAGTGTTCTCTCCAAAAATCTCTTGGGGTCGAGTGAGTGTGTGAGGTCACATTCAAGCACCTTTGAAACATTGCTTTGGTGTAGAGTTTTTTAAAGTTTGCAATGACCTGCTGGTCCATTGGCTGGAGGAGAGGTGTGGTATTGGGGGGCAATACCACTCCTCGAAAATTAGGTCATCCAAGTTTGGAGAATGAGCAGGTGCATTGTCCATTACTAGGAGGCACTTGAGATCCAATTTCTTTTCCGGAGGTAATTCTTCACACTAGGCCAAACACTTCATTGTAAACACTCAACGAAAATGTCCCTCGTGATCCATGCCTTACTATTAGATTTCCAAAACACACACAATTTACTCTTCATAACATTGTTTTTTCCTGAACACTCTGGGATTTTCAGAATGGTACACTAGTAATGGCTTCACTTTGAAATCCCCACTAGCATTAGCACAGAACATGACCGTCAGCCTGTCTTCATAGGCTTGTGTCCTGGCAGTGCCTTTTCCTGCTGTGTAATGTAGGTCCTCTTTGGCATTTTCTTCCAAAAGAGGTCCAGTTTCATCACAATTGAACACTTGTTCAGGTTTCAGTCCTTCAGCTTCTATGTACTCCTTAAATTCATGCACATATTTTTCAGCTGCTTTGTGGTCCGAACTGGCAGCCTCACCATGCCTTACCACACTGGTATGCCAGTATGGTTCTTAAATCTCTCAAACCAACCTTTGCTGGCCTTAAATTCACTCACATCACCACTGTTTGCAAGCAATTTCTTTACCAGATCGTCATGCAACTGCCTAGCCTTTTCACAAATAATTGACGTCATAATACTATCTCCTGCTAATTGTTTCTCGTTTATCCACACCAATAATAACTTCTCAACCTCTTCGAGTACTGGTGATCTCATTTTTGTCAGCATATTTACCCCCTTTGCAACAACAGCGTCTTTGATTCCTTTTTCTTGGCCACAATGGAACATATGGTTGTATAGGGTTTGTTATACATCCTGGCCAGTTCAGCTACACTTACGCCACTTTCATATTGTTCAATGATGTTTTTCTTAAATTCAATCTTATTTCTCACCTTCTTTACCAAAGACTTTGCACTAGGAGCTTTCTTTGGAGCCATGGTAGCTTATTTAGTACTTGCAAGCACTAAAATGAATGGAATACACCTACCATCCAACTTACGAGTGAGTTCGGTTCCGAGAAACTGGCCGTAAGTCGAAATGGACGTAAGTCGAACTTTACTACTGAATATCAGCATCACATTTTTGTAATAACTTTATTGTTTTATTTTGGTAATTTATGTTTTACTTTACTTTTTATGCTGTTAATACTTTATTTTATACTGTAAGGTTTAGGATAAACACTGTGTACAACACAAATAGTTGTTTATTTCCCAGAAATTTGGCAAAAAGAAAAGAGGGTCGTAAGTCGAGTGGTCGGAAGTCGAGCAGGTCGTACGTCGGATGGTAGGTGTATTATGAAATATTTCATAGGAGCAAGTGAGGGGACCTTCGCTCACTGGTAAACAATGCCACACTGGCTGGGTAGGGAGGCCCCCGGCTCACAGTGTGGTAAGGCCCCCGGGAAAAAAACTACTATTCGCGAGTCAATCTGCGATTGCGAGCCCATGTTTTTGAA
>NC_069455.1:2291950-2352758 GCF_026875155.1 Cherax quadricarinatus | reverse complement strand
TTTTTATGGTCTCTTTTTCACGTTCTGCAATCCGTATCCAGATTCAAATTTGTTCCATGTTATCTCCCCTTTTAAACAAAATAGTCTAAAAAGAATATATTCCTGCCATTTATGCTGCAAGATATGCCAGGTTCTTAGGCAAGCCTCTGTTAGGAGAGTAGCGCCGCCACCCACAGTAAAACACCTCCCCATCTCACCAGGACGGTGAAGAGGGGTGTCACGGCGTCGAGCAAAACAAAAAAATGCTGAAAATTCGAAAAAATTAGAAAAGTTTACGGAAAAAACAGTTTAATAATCTTACAGCAATTATTGTGTGAGTCTTTTGTTTGTATGATGGTTCTATAATGAATTATAGTCATTTCAACATTTTTTGTGATGATGCATAAACCTCACTAAATTACTTGCAGGTAATAATTCAGATAAGGTTCTGTAAACCCCTTCAGGTAATTTACTAAAATATATTTATACTACTACTATTTACTACTACTACTACTAACTACTACTACATACTACTACTACTACTACTCTTAATAATAATGATAATAAATAATAATAATAATAATAATAATAATAATTAATAATAATAAAATTTAATTAATAATATTAATGTTTTCCCACAAGAAATTATACAAAATATAAATAAAAAAATAGAAACAAAATCTGAAAATTCATATCAGTTCAGATATATTATGTTTATGCATCATCACAAAAAAATGTTGAAATGACTATAATTGATTATAGAACCATCATACAAACAAAAAGACTCACACAATAATGCTGAAAGGGATTATTAAAACTATTTTTCCGTAAACTTCTTAATTTTTCGAATTTTCAGCATTTTTTTTTGTTTTGCTCGACGCCGTGGACACGCTCTTCACCGTCCTGGTGAGATGGGAGGTGTTTTTACTGTGGGTGGCGGCGCTACTCTCCTAACAGAGGCTTGCCTAAGAACCTGGCATATCTTGCAGCATAAAATGGCAGGAATATATTCTTTTTAGACTATTTTGTTAACAGGGCAGATAACATGGAAAAAATTTAGAATCTGGATACGGATTGCAGAACGTGAAAAAGAGACCATAAATAGTTTTACTTGCTTTTTGATTAGGACTTTCTGTATTGTAAAAGTAAATTGATCACGGCGTACCCAAAGTTGATGGTGATAATGTAATCTGATATGTAATAATAGTGTAAATCTGATAATGTAATAATAGTGTAAATTGTATGTAATAATAGTGTAAATCTGATAATGTAAAAATGTGTAAATCTGATAATGTAATAATAGTGTAAATCTGATAATGTAATAATAGTGTAAATCTGATAATGTAATAATAGTGAAAATCTGTTTAATGTAATATTAGTGAAAATCTGATAATGTAATAATAGTAAAAATCTGATAATGTAATAATAGTGAAAATCTGATAATGTTAGAAACTCTTTCTCGAAAGCTGAAACCCAAAAACTCATAGACTTTAATAGAAAAACTTTTAAAACACTCTTTGACATCCCTGTGCCCAAATTGTGCATTGCGGCCTGGTTTTCCCAGGCTGTTAGCCAACCTCTGCTCATTGCATGGTCCAGCTCTATTAAAGGTATACTACCATCCCATGGGATGCCACCCACAGGGGGCATCCAAGGGAACTGACACCCAGGTACTTAGTTACTTTTTAGGTGAACAGAGGCAGAGGTGGAAGAAAATATGCTGAAAGTTTTCACCCGTGCCGGGATTGAACCACGCACACTCGTGAGCTGAGTGCTCTACCAACTGAGCTAAGACAATGTTGTTATTTTGTTTTTACTCCCAAACGTATTTTGTTTGAATAAAGCACTTTATAAACATGAAAACTTTTCTTGTTGGAAACTGTACTCTCTTAAGCAGTAGGATCAGCCGACGATTTTGGATTGGTAAGTTATCTCTCTTCTGTTTTAGGACCTTTCTGATCGTGTCATTTGTCCCATTTGGCTTCACGTTGGATCGAAAAACTCCCAGTGACAATCTTGATGTTCCTTCTGGAGACATAGCGGGTATGACGCCATATACTGACTATGTCACCAACGCAGCCTCACCTTAACTACAATCCAACAAACCAGGCACTGTGATCAATTAACGTTTGGTGGTGAGATTTAAGGGGTTTATGTCGAGGGATGGGGAGGTTCTTTGCTCTGGGTGGGGGGGCTACTCTCCTAACAGAGATTGCCTAACTAAGAACCTGGCATATTTTTGCAGCATAAATGGCGGGGATGTATAATTTTTAGACTATTTTATTAACAGGGGAGATAACATGGAACAAATTTAGAATCTGGAAACAAATGGAAGAACGTGAAATAATAACCATAAATAGTTTTACTTGCTTTTTGAATAGACTTTATGTAATGTGAAAGTAAATTGGTCACGGCAGTAGCCAGTTGATGGTGATAATATAAATCTAATAATGTTAATCTGATAATGTAATGTAATGATAGTGTAAATCTGATAATGTTTAGAAACTCTTCCTTGAAAGCTGCAACCAATAATAATAATAATAATAATAATAATAATAATAATAATAATATCTTTATTTCTAAAAGTAGGTGTGCACGGTTTTACAGGATTATCTGAAAATTAACGACATTTCTACTATGTAGAAAGCCGCTTGTTATGCAGAGCATTTCGGGGAAATTAGGTAAATTTTGTCCCAGGGTGCGACCCCACACCAGTCTATTAACACCCAGGTACCCAAATTTTTACTGATGGGTGGAACATAGACAAACGACGTAAGGAAACACGCCCAATGTTTCAACTCTCGCCATAATTCGAACCCCGGGCACTCACCATGTGGGAAGGGGGAGCTTTTTTTCACCAGGCCAGGGGCTACATAGACATAACAGAAAATACTAAAACCCTCTTTGACATCCCCTGTGTCCAACTCAACCTGTGTAAAAACTTAATGCGCATCAACGACCCTAAATCTGGAACTGTCTACCTGGAAATTCCAAAAGGTTTCCCTGTCGCCATCCGCTTCAGAGCTACTGTTGAAAAGTGCCTCCCTTTCTAATATGACCTTGACAGCAATACACTATGATAAATAAATCATGAAACATTCTGTTTTTATCCAATACTATCTCTGTCTTCTTGTTTCAGTTTCCTTTCCCCTTCCCTTCATTGTAAGTTAGACATATACTATCTGTCATATTTTGTAATATAATTTAAGTAACTGTCCACCCCGTTCAATTAGGCCGTTATTTTTCTATTATTGTGATTTATAAAAATTTCCCTGTAACTTGTATTATTTTTAAGAAGTATATTATTGAGTAAGTTGTGACCGAGTTCTCTGACAGTTCATGGTGTTTCAGATTATTTGTTCATCTTCTACAGTTTAAATTGAAACATTGATGAGTATTTGCATTTGCATTTGACCACATTTGTAATAATTTGCTCCCCTCAAGGAAGGTTCCTTGATGTTGGTGAGGGGCTCTTGATTTAGGGAAATGGATCTGTGCTCCAGTTCCCCGAATTAAGCCTGAATGGCTTCCACATTCCCTCCCCCCCCAGGCGTTGTATAATCCTCCGGGTTTAGCGCTTCCCCCCTGATTATAAAAATAATAATAATGTAATAACCGGGCCCGTCTAAGTTCCTAAAAGATGGTGCCTCTGAATTGCCAGTCCTCATTCCTCACAAAAAAAATTGTCCATCACCACTAATACTGTACCAGAGGGGTTCCAAGGAGGCCCAGAAGCTACTCATATCTTCAATAAAAATAGTATGTTGATGTCATCACTATGAACCTGTTAGTATTCTCGTATATTAATCAAAAATTCTTTCCCTGGACTGGGCGGTATACTGACGAGTAGTTAAATATCTAATAACAAACAACAATTCTTCAAGTTACCATTAGGCTTTAGGAGCTCTTACTCAACCGACACCTCCCTTACTAAATCTGATGGATTACATGAGAACTGAAATGTCGAAGGGAAAAAAATCTCATAGGTATGGTAACTGTGGAAAATATGTATATATTTTCCAGAAAATACAGTAGTTACAGTAAATAATGCCATACTGGTATTTAATAATATTATGTCATAGAAAACGGAAAGCCTGCATCTGCACAGAAGGACAGTACCGCCATTGGTTAATCTTGAAACGGGATACACGTAGTGTAAGGGAACGAAATTTCGTGCTCTAGAGGTAAAAATTGGGCTGACACCTCTCAAAAGGAGGCGAAATTTGTTGGATTTGCATTCCTGCATAACTTGAGATATCAGGCGACAGACAGGACAACTCCCAGGAACCTCCGATAAGTTTCCCCACCCCTGTTATGTTATAACTCTGCCAGTTTGTTTATTTTCCAGGTATAGACAGTGAGGTTTTCTTCGAGTAATGATACAACTTAATCTCACAGTTAAATTCGTGAGTATGTTATATTAAGATAAATTCTCCTTCTGTTATATAAATGTGTATTTATATATAATCATTTTTAATTTAATATACCAGTTCCAAATTTTTATATAATTGTTAACCATTACCAGGTGATGTATATTTCCTTAATTAATAGTCCTAGCAAACTTGGTGATATGACGTGGTAGGTAACGAAGGGTGACAATTTTTTACGCCTAGGGTCCCAAATTCCGTCTTTGTCTAACAGATAAATAATAATTAGTCTATTGTTCATGTCACTGATATGTAGATAAAATGATACATTCAGATAATTGTCAATTTTTTCCACATTAATATTGCCCGTTGGTCCTTCTTGAACGCCGGAGTTCATTATTGAAGTCAATACTTAGATTCATTACTTAAATAATTTATAATGTGAAATGACAGAAGAGGTGGATTTAATACACAAATTTAATGAATGTCTCGTAGTGATTCTATATTATTACAATATTAATTTTGATAAGTCAATCTGGCCAAGTTATATTATTTTGTATAATATTAACTTTGATAAGACAATTTCTGGCCAAGATTTATATCAGTGTATGTGTAAATTGGAAAAGAAAAGTATGTCTAAAGATTATATTGTTATAATAATTTTGCCTATGCCAAATTCTGGCAAGGATTTATTAATTTTGTATAATATTAATTTTAGTAAGAACAAGTCTGCTAAAGATTTGCTATTAATGTACATTAGAAGTTATATTATTTTCTTGCATGTAATTGCTAAGCTCAAGTAGCTAGGATTTTTTCAAAGGAAATGTACATGTTGTAAGTTGTAATCAGTCTTATTAATTAAGTTTGAATTTAATACATTGCAATCATGCTGAACTATGAGGAAATGAATATATGAAGAGAACCATGATGGAATAATAGAGCAAAGAAAGCATCATTTATCAAGCTAGAAATGTCCAATGTAACCCAAGGCATATAATAAATTTTTTGGAATTAAAGAATCAAGAACTGTGAATACTGATGATTTTATAAATTGTATTTAGATGCTAAGGTAATAGATATAATTTCTTCCAATTAGATTACAATAGAATTGAAGGAGATTTGTTAATAAACTGTGTAATGAGACTGAAGTAGATCACAGGATTAATCAGTATTATTGAATTAGAGGAAAGATCTTTCTTGTAAAAGTCAGCCCTTGATCAAATTAAAACTTGTAAACTAGGCAGTTAATCAGTCTGCTCCAACAAATAATAATGCTGGTTCCAAAACTCCCGAGAACTATGTTTTACCGTATTTAATCTGATGAAAATTGGGAGGATTTTAGTAAATTTTTAAAGCAGCTGTGTCATGACAGAGTACCTAGCCTGTGTAAACGAAATTATTTTACCTCAATGACAGGTAAGAGGAGATTCTACATACTCAACAAGCCCTTTTCCCAATGTAGAATGAACACTTACAAGGAAGCAGTTGACTTGTTGAAAGTCACATATGTAATATAGAACATAGTAGGTTGGATCTAGTGAATTACATTGTTAATTTTAAAAATCTCATCCAAGATCACACTTACAAAGGTTTAACAGCAGTTTAGAGTATAGAACTGGAGAGCACTCTCAAAACTTTAATAATAAATAGTAATCTGAAGGATCAGATTGGTTATTGAGTGCCATGGTACAGATAAATTAGAGTTGTAAAACACTTGGAATGGGTCTCGAATAAATATCACAAACACAAAAGTTATTTTGGACTGGAGGAAATAAAGACTAGGTCAACAAGATTAATTGTTTCAGATTGGCAGACCAGCAACAAACTTCATTTTAAAGAATGCAACACATAAATAAACTCTGAGGTATCTGTCAATTTCAAAAGGGAAAAATTTATCCCAATGGTAAATAATCGAATCTTTCATTTCCTAAAAAGAGTTGCATAGGTGCATAAAAATCATTCAGAGGAACCATAAAATAGTGATCTGCCAACAAACAGGTAAGAAAATCAGTACCTTCTCTCGCTAAGAGTAGCCAAGTTTAATAAAAACCATTCGAGAAAAGAGAGATTAGTCTTTCTGCAAAGGGTAACTCATTTTTCTAAGAATTGCAATGCATACAATTCATGGAATGATAAAGTTTGAAAGATTAAGGAACTTGACAGATTACACGGTGTTTAGGTTAATCACAATGTAAAGGATTGTCATGTCAAATTAAACAACTGTTATCAATGTCACAAAAGGAAACTACCATATAGTCATGAGTGTAAGGGTCTATATGATAATGTTGATAATAATGATAATGTTGACAAACCTAAAACAACAGTGGCTAATGTAAAAATTGTTGCTAATGTTTGTAATAATGATGGTTTTGCTGAAGTATGCCTTACCTGTGTTTACAGGTAAAAAATGATGAAAAAGGCATAAAACAAAAAAAATGCAACTGCATATTAGACAGGGATCCCAGCGTACTTTCATAAAATGTAAATGTCCGTTGATTGGTATGAAAGTAACAGATGGGAAGATCCACAAACTTTAAAATTATCTGGTTTTATCTCTCGATAAAAGGGCTCATTTGTATGACACTGTTTTATGTAACTGTCAGGTTGGGCAATGAGAAAAAACGTGTTAATGCAGTAATTGAAGATAGACTTCCAGAGAAAATATCTACAGTAGGGCTTAGTAAAGCTACAGAAAGGCTTTCACATATGTACATTAGCACCTTCTGGGGTAATGATGATTCTGTAGGTCCAATAAATATTTTGATAGATAGTGACTATTATGCCTCCTTTGTAAAGGTATGGTAAAGAAATGTGGTGTCACCCTTTTAAAGACTGCAGGAGGCCATGTAATGTAATGGTAGGATTCCATCCATAATAATAATTCATGACTAGAGGAAACTACAAATACCATTAACTGGTGTGTCTTAACTCATGAAATCGTACCCCAGTACAATTCTTCCAAGAGGATGGTCCTTAGCCAGTGCATAAATTGTGGAATTAACATCATTGGATTTAAATGAAAAAGAAGAAAAGTCCATAAGAATTCTTTTAACTAGGAGCATACCTGAAAGATGTAAAATTTGAATCTGGACAATTAACTGGGTATTTTTTTACGACCTTCCGTGGTTAGGACTGAACCATCCATCATTGCCCACTAATTATAGAATGGCATATGGACAATTAAAGGCTCAGCTCGCCGAGAACAGAGTAAAACACCAGAATTGTTAACTGCCATAATGATATAATTGCTGAGGCAGTTAATTAAATAAATTTAATATAAGAGGTACCTGCCAGAGCAAGCCAAAATTATGGTCACTATTTGCCACATCACGGAGTGAAGAAGGATTCTAAGACTGCACTCCCACTGAAGAATTTGTTTTAATTGTAGTGCCAGGCGTAACAAAAAATTTAACTAGTTATAAATGACTGTTTGATGACAGGTCCGTCGTTGACGGAAAAATTAGGAGATAGTCTTATTAAATTCAGGGTGAAGAATATGCCTTACGGCTGACATAAGGAAAGGCCTTTCCTAAGAGTGGGTTTACAAGAGGCCTGACCGGATTGTAACCCACTTCATATGTCCTGCAAAATCCTATGACACCACTTACCCTCTGAAAAACCTTTTCGCTTTTGAGGAGTTTAATATTTGGTGCACATCCAGTTCCTGTTCCCCTTAAAACTATCAAGCGACCGATAAATGCACACCATAAACGGACGGGCAAGTCTAGTGGGTAAAGTCAGAGTCAAACAAATTTTATGTGGAACAATTTCCTGGGTGTTGACGTCACTGAAGAGAACTGTTCTTATGGACATATGTAGAATGCAAATTGAAAATAATGCCAAGTGCAAATATGCCTCAAGAGGGAATGGAATAGTAATTTCCCGTCCCAATTAAAAAACAAAATAAGTAAAGATTACCCTGAGATGAAGTGCCAAAATGTAGGTAATGTATTGGGATTAACTTGTGATACTGAGAGAGATTTGTTAATGTTAAATCCCTAATAATATGCAGCATGCCCAAGAGAAAGTCGGGATAACTTAACTAAAGAAGTTTTGCTTGCTGAAGTTTCCAAATGTTTGATCCACTAGGTTTAGTGTCACCCCTTACTATCAGAGGGAAATTATTAAGTCAGGAAGCATGGGAATATTAAATGTGCTTGGGATGAAATTCTACCTGATGAAATTCACATTAACAGGTGGGTATGAATTATTTTGGTGATTAGAGAAAATCCAATGTGGAGTTCCCACACCAGGTGGCCAATCCAGTTGGGGAAAAAAATTGTAAACTCCACAATTTTTTGTGATTGCTTCAAAATTGGCATATGGAGCAGTTCCTTACCTTCAAATAATAGAGTTATCTCTCTTGTTATGTCTAAGGCTAAAGTTCTCCAATTAAATCACGTACTTACGCTCAGTATGGAATTAACAGCCATTTATTAGGTGTCAAATTAGCTAATTAATAAGAAATAAGTTACAGATATAACTAATTAGTGACACTGTAATTTGGTCTGATAATTGAGTATCCTTACAATGATCGTTATGGAAACAGTAAAATTGTTTGCTACAAAACAGCAGTCGCTGAATTAATCAGATGCAAGAAAGTATAATAGTTTGGGGGGTCAGCATATGTTAACCTTAATCGTATACCTGTGAGGAGAATCCAGCTTGATTTCTTGTCTCGAGTTACCTTATGCTAAATTTGTAAATGCCTGTATCAAGGTTTAAAGGTCTGAGCTTGTTGGTAAATAAAGCTAATTGGTCCTGTACAAAAGGCGTCTATTTGCTCCTGTTGAAATTAACTGTGACCCATCACCGCTCCAATAGTTTGCCCTCCCTTTTAGCCATTGATATAAATAGGTATTCTTCTTTACCCAAACTAATCAATGTAAACTAAGTTATTAAATTTCTAACAAGATAATATATCAATAAGTTTCACATCCTCTTGAATACTGGATAAAGATGACAGGAGGAGAATCTCATGGAAATGAGAATAAACTGTGATGGAAAGAAAAATTGTGAAATGTGTCCATCTAGAGAAAACTGGGGCTGTATTTAAGAACAATGTAATTAGGTGCAGAGGTAGGTTACCAAAATGCTGTAATTGGGTGATTATACTAAAACACCCTATCTTACATGCTCAAAACTCATCATCTAACACAATTAATTGTGCTAATGCCCATAAAAATGTAATGCATGGTTGGGGTAAAGAACCTTAAATTGTATTAGGGAAACATTCCTTGGATTCCAACAAGGAACGACAAAGTGTAAAAAGGTGATTAAAACTTGTGTAATATGTCGCGCCGTGTGGATGCCAGATCCTATATGTACCCAGGTCCTCCAACCATTCCAAAGAGGGTGTACAATTAGTGAAACCATTTGATCGTAAAGTGCAGACTATAGTGGACCAATAATTTTACAGGTACGTCAAATTGTGTTCCACTGAAAGTTAGTATGTTTGTTTGTATCACCTGACAGCAGACTAGGGCAGATTCATTTAAAGTGGCACAGGACTTGTCTGCAAGAACGTTTAATAGAGCTGTTCGAAATTTGCAGCTAGGAGATCTGTCCGGGGTTGATGACTTTCGGGATAAGATGCCACAAATTTTGTAGCAGGTGCTCAACGCTTGATAGAATTAAATAATAGTAACGATGTCCAATCTCTGTTAACCCAGCGAGGGTGTACCTGGAAATTTATTACTCTTTAGAGCCCCTTGCCAGGGGGGGCTGTACGAAAGACTGATAGGCACAGTGAAGAGGTGTCTCCGTAAAGTACTACACCGGAAGAGAATTAATTTGGAAAGAATTCCGTTGCAGTGTTAGTGGAGGTGGAAAATCGTATAAAAAATAGGCCCTCTCTGTACTGAGTGATACACCTGATGCAGAGTTTTAAAACACCTTCTCACCTAATATGTGGAAGGAAATTGGAAGCTGCCCCTGTCTATAGAGATAATCCGAAAGAAAGTGATGAAGATTACAATGATGCGGCAGTGTTGTGTAATAAATTTAAAATATTAAATAAAGTAATTGATCATTGGTCTAATGTGTGGCATAAGGAATATCTTCTTACACTACGTGAACACTTTTATGGTGCGACAGAGGCAGTAAATTGACAGAACATTCAACCAGGTGACATTGTGTTGATTGATACTGAACAACATCGAATATTGTGGCCTCTGGGCAAAGTATTGACATTGTACCCAGATGCACAAGGTTTTGTCAGGAATGTCAAAGTGTTGTGTCGTGGCCAGGAAAGTTTATGCACAATAATAAATTGATTCCCTTGGAATTAACTGGTGTTCAAACAAACGTAAATGAAAATCTGAGGGAAAGTGACATGAGTGATACAGAAGGTGACACTGACCAAATGATGCAGGAAGATGAAATCGTAGTAAGACCTACTAGGAGAACAGCCACTCAAGCCAGAACCGGCTGGAATCATCTCCTAAAACAAGGAGTAATTTGAGTCATTTAGCAACGAACTCCGCCCGGCTGCAGTGTGGAAAATACTGTATATATTTTCCAGAAATACAGTAGTTATATGTAAATAGATGGCAATATGTATTTAATAATATTTATGTCATAGAAAACAGAAAGCCTGTGTCTGCACAGAAGAGAGAGTCGCCATTGCTGTTTGAATTGAACAGATCATCAGTGTAATGGGAAGAATTTTTCGTGCTCTGGAGGTTAAAATTGGGCTGACACCTCTCAAATAGGAGGCGAAATTGTTGAATGTGCATTCCTGCATAATTTGAGTATCAGGCAACAGGACAGGACAACTCCAGGAACCTCAGAAAAGCTGTCTAATTTATGTTTAAATTCTGGCCAGTAAATTTTTCATAAATGTAGGCAAAAGGGGGGGTCCTGTACATGACACATTAATCTCCAGTCAAATTGGTGAGTGTTATGACTAAGATATATTCTCCTTCTGTTATATAAATGTGTATTTATATAATCCTTTATTAATTTAATATACAGTCCACAAATTCATATATTTACCAGAATTCCTGGTGTATGCATATTTCATTTATAATTAATAGGTCCAGAGTAACTTGTGGATATGACAGTGGTAGGTATCGAAGGGGGACATTTTTTGCGACCAAGGTGTCCCAAATTCCTACTTGTCTAACTGATAAATAATAATTATTTTTGTTCATTTACTGTTATGTACATAATGATACATTCAGATAAATGCAATTTTCCACATAAGCTGTAGAGTTGATATTAGGAAAATTATTAAAGTATTTTCTCGTGCCTGGAATTACACTGGAATGAATTAATTCCATTTCAATTAATTTAAATGAGGAAAACTGACTCTGGAAATGAGCAAATCCAGTTGCAAGCAAGGTCATGGAATGGATTAAACTTGTAAGTAGAAGTTCCACTATATATATATACAGTGGACCCCCGCATACTGATTTTAATCCATGCAAGAGGGCTCATTGGTATGCGAAATGTTCGGTATGCGAATGAATTTTCCCCATAAGAAATAATGGAAATCAAATTAATCCGTGCAAGACACCCAAAAGTATGAAAAAAAAAAATTTTAACACATGAAATGTTAATTTTAATACACACAAACCGAAAAAGGCATGCACAATTACATGACACTTACTTTTATTGAAGATCTGGTGATGATTGATGGGATGGGAGGAGGGGAGAGAGAGAGTTAGTTTTTAGAAGGGGAATCCCCCTTTCCCTTAAGACTTGAGGTGTCGAGTCTTTTCGGGGTTACTTCCCTTCTTCTTTTAATGCCCTAGGACCCGCTTCAGAGTCACTGGACTTCTTTCGCACAACATATTGTCCATAGTGGCCTTTTACCTCTCGTTCCTTTATGACTTCCCTAAAAGTGTTCACAAATTGTCAGTGTACAGGTTGCCAACACGCTTGCAATAGCTGTGTGAGGGGGATTTTCATCCATGAAGGTTTGCACTTCAAGCCACTTTGCACAGATTTCCTTAATCTTGGGAGTAGGCAACTTCTTCAATTTCTCTCTCCCTCCTCTGAACCAGTTTCCTCAGGTCTGGCCTCTTGCTCTTTAAGTTGATCTATCAGCTCATCGTGGTTAGTTCTTCATTGTCCTCCTCCACCAACTCTTCCACATCCTCCCCACTAACCTCCAACCCCAAGGACTTTCCCAATGTCACAATGGATTCCTCAACTGGCATAATCCTCTCAGGGTTAGCCTCAAACCCTTCAAAATCCCTTTTGTCTAAAACATTCTGGCCACAGTTCTTCCAAGCAGAGTTCAAGGTCTTCTTAGTCACTCCCTCCCAAGCCTTGCCTATAAGGTTTACACAATTTAGGATATTAAAGTGCTCTCTCCAAAACTCTCTTAGAGTCAGTTGAGTTTCTGAGGTCACTACAAAGCACCTTTCAAACAGAGCTTTTGTGTACAGTTTTTTTAAGTTTGCAAAAACCTGCTGGTCCATGGGCTGCAGGAGAGGAGTGGTATTAGGAGGCAAAAACTTCACCTTTATGAATTTCATGTCCCCATAAAATCGCTCTGCCACGTCTGTAGGATGACCAGGGGCATTGTCTAACACAGGAGGCCACTTAAGTTCTAATTTCTTTTCAGTTAGGTAATCTTTCACATTGGGGGCAAATGCATGGTGTAACCAGTCATAGAAAAAGTCCCTAGTGACCTGCCTTACTGTTTGCCCCCCACAGCACACAAAAAATTTCCTTGAGGACTTCTTTTGCATGAACGGTCTGGGAGTTTCAGAGTGATACATAATAAAGGCTTCACTTTGCAATCACAGTAGCATTGGAACACATCAACAAAGTAAGCCTGTCTTTCATAGGCTTATGTCCTGGGAGTGCCTTTCCTCCTGAGTAATGTAGGTCCTGCTTGGCATTTTTTTTCCAAAACAGGCCGTTTCATCACAATTAAACACTTGTTCAGGTTTCAGTCCTTCACTGTCTATGTACTTCTTGAATTCCTGCACATATTTTTCAGCCCGCTTTGTGGTCCGAACTGGCAGCCTCACCATGCCTTATCACATATGTATGCCACTAAGCTTCTTAAATCTCTCAAACCCAACCTTTGCTGGCCTTAAATTCACTCACATCAGCACTGTTGCAGGCTTTTTTTAATTAAATCCCCATGCAACTTCCTGCCTTTTGCTTATGACGCTTGAGAGACGCTATCTCCTGCTAGCTGTTTTTCATTTATCCACACCAATAAGAGTCTCTCAACATCTTCCATCACTTGCGATCTTTGTTTCGAAAACACAGTTAAACCTTTGGCAAGAACAGCTTCCTTGATTGCCTTTCTGGTGCCCACAATAGTAGCGATGGTTGATTGGGGTTTCTTGTACAACCTGGCCAGGTCGGCGATACGCACTCCACTTTCATACTTATCAATGATCTCTTTCTTCATCTCTATTGGAATTCTCACCCTTATTGCTGTAGGGTTGGCACTAGAAGCTTTCTTGGGGCCCATGGTCACTTATTTTCCAGATAAAGCACCGAAAACACTGTAATAATACGAAATATTCCGATTGTATGCTTGGATGTTACCGCGGAGGCTGGCTGGTAAACAATGGCACGGGCGGCACATGTGAGGCTGGCTGAGGGCGCACATTGGACGCGTCTCGGACGAACAGCGGTGAGCGGGTTTTTAAGCGGTATGCGAGGCAAAATTTTTGCGATTAAAGCAAGCGGTATGCGGATTAATCGTTATGTGATGCCAACAGTATGCGGGGGTCCACTGTGTATATATATATATATATATATATATATATATATTAATATATATATATTTATATATATATATATATTATATATATATATATGTACATACACATATATACAGTAGACTGTCATTTAACACGGTAGTTACATTCCTGAAAGCACCGTGTTAAGTAAAAACTGTGTTAGATGAACTGAAGAACTTATGGGAAAAATAGGGTTACATTCCTGAGAGCCCTTAAAAAGCCAAACAAGTTTTTTTAGGCCTCCACATCTTACAAAAATAAAAGTGAAAATGTAATTGAAGTTCATTGTTATGATGTATTATGTTGTTTTTACAGCTTAAGACTACAAATGTAACAGAAATAATAGTATTTCCTACCTTAAATTGTGGGTGCAGGTGTCTGTGGATGATTGTGAAGAGAGTGGAGTTATGCTGTGGCACTACTGGGCTGAGGTGGATGGTATAGGTTCTGGAATTGAAGTTGATGGTTGTACTTGTTGTGTAACTTTAAGTCATTCAATCAAGTGATTCAGTAAGTCTCAAGTCATTCAGTAAGCCTCAAATCTTTCAGTGAGTCTCAAGTCATTCAGTCAAGTCATTCAGTAAGTCAGTCAAGTGATTCAGTAAGTCAGTCAAGTCATTCAGTAAGTCAGTCAAGTGATTCAGAATGTCAGTCAAGTGATGGTGGGGTGGTGTCGGGGGGTGGCTGAGGACGGCAGGAGGTCTCCCCAGGTGAACCATAAGGCGGCTGCTTGAGGAAAGGGAAATTTTTCATCCTTCCAGCGAACTGAACCATGTTAAATTCATGATATGACGTGTTACATAAAATTGTGCCACAATTCTTCAATCATGCTATACCCAAATCATGCCAAATAAACTTGTGCTAAATGACGGTCTACTGTGTATGTGTGTGTGTATATATATATATATATTTTTTTTTTTTTTTTTTTTTTTCAACAAGTCGGTCGTCTCCCACCGAGGCAGGGTGACCCAAAAAAGAAAGAAAATCCCCAAAAAGAAAATACTTTCATCATCATTCAACACTTTCACCACACTCACACATTATCACTGCTTTTGCAGAGGTGCTCAGGATACAACAGTTTAGAAGCATATATGTATAAAGATACACAACATATCCCTCCAAACTGCCAATATCCCAAACCCCTCCTTTAAAGTGCAGGCATTGTACTTCCCATTTCCAGGACTCAAGTCCGACTATATGAAATAACCGGTTTCCCTGAATCCTTCACTAAATATTACCCTGCTCACACTCCAACAGATCGTCAGGTCCAAGTATCATTCGTCTCCATTCACTCCTATCTAACACGCTCATGCACGCTTGCTGGAAGTCCAAGCCCCTCGCCACAAAACCTCCTTTACCCCCTCTTTCCAACCCTTTCGAGGACGACCCCTACCCTCTTTCCTTCCCCTATAGATTTATATGCTTTCCATGTCATTCAACTTTGATCCATTCTCTCTAAATGACCAAACCACCTCAACAACCCCTCTTCTGCCCTCTGACTAATGCTTTTATTAACTCCACACCTTCTCTAATTTCCACACTCCGAATTTTCTGCATAATATTTACACCACACATTGCCCTTAGACAGGACATCTCCACTGCCTCCAACCGTCTCCTCGCTGCTGCATTTACCACCCAAGCTTCACATCCACATAAGAGTGTTGGTACTACTATACTTTCATACATTCCCTTCTTTGCCTCCATAGATAACGTTTTTTGACTCCACATATACCTCAATGCACCACTCACCTTTTTTCCCTCATCAATTCTATGATTAACCTATCCTTCATAAATCCATCCGCCGACACGTCAACTCCCAAGTATCTGAAAACATTCACTTCTTCCATACTCCTCCTCCCCAATTTGATATCCAATTTTTCTTTATCTAAATCATTTGATATCCTCATCACCTTACTCTTTTCTATGTTCACTTTCAACTTTCTACCTTTACACACATTCTCAAACTCATCCACTAACCTTTGCAATTTTTCTTTAGAATCTCCCATAAGCACATGTATCATCAGCAAAAAGTAACTGTGTCAATTCCCATTTTGAATTTGATTCCCCATAATTTAATCCCACCCCTCTCCCGAACACCCTAGCATTTACTTCTTTTACAACCCCATCTATAAATATATTAAACAACCATGGTGACATTACACATCCCTGTCTAAGACCTACTTTTACCGGGAAGTATTCTCCCTCTCTTCTACACACCCTAACCTGAGCCTTACTATCCTCATAAAAGCTCTTTACAGCATTTAGTAACTTACCACCTATTCCATAAACTTGCAACATCTGCCACATTGCTCCTCTATCCACTCTATCATATGCTTTTCTAAATCCATAAATGCAATAAAAACTTCCTACCTTTATCTAAATACTGTTCACATATATGCTTCAATGTAAACACTTGATCTACACATCCCCTACCCACTCTGAAGCCTCCTTACTCATCCACAATTCTACATTCTGTCTTACCTCTAATTCTTTCAATTATAACTCTACCGTATACTTTTCCTGGTATACTCAGTAAACTTATTCCTCTATAATTTTTACAATCTCTTTTGTCCCTTTCCTTTATATAAAGGGACTATACATGCTCTCCGCCAATCCCTAGGTACCTTCCCCTCTTTCATACATTTATTAAACAAAAGTACCAACCTCCAACACTATATCCCCCCTGCTTTTAACATTTCTGTCATGATCCATCAGTTCCAGCTGCTTTACCCCCTTTCATTCTACGTAATGCCTCACGTACTCCACCACACTTACATTCTGCTTTCTTCACTCCTAAAAGATGGTATACCTCCTGGCCAGTGCATGAAATTACCGCCAGCCTTTCTTCCTCAACATTTAAAAGTTCCTCAAAATATTCTCGCCATCTACCTAATACCTCCCTCTCCCCATCTACTAACTCCCCTACTCTGTTTTTAACGGACAAATCCATACTTTCCTAGGCTTTCTTACTTGTTTAACTCACTCAAAATTTTTTCTTATTTTCATTAAATTTCTTGACAGTGCCTCTCCCACTCTTTCATCTGCTTTCCTTTTGCACTCTCTCACCACTCTCTTCACCTTTCTTTTACTCTCCATATACTCTGCTCTTCTTATAACACTTCTGCTTTGTAAAAACCTCTCGTAAGCTACCTTTTTCTCTTTTATCACACCCTTTACTTCATCATTCCACCAATCACTCCTCTTTCCTCCTGCCCCCACCCTCCTATAACCACAAACTTCTGCCCCACATTCTAATACTGCATTTTTAAAACTATTCCAACCCTCTTCAACCCCCCCACTACTCATCTTTGCACTAGCCCACCTTTCTGCCAACAGTCGCTTATATCTCGCCCGAACTTCCTCCTCCCTTAGTTTATACACTTTCACCTCCCTCTTACTTGTTGTTGCCACCTTCCTCTTTTCCCATCTACCTCTTACTCTAACTGTAGCTACAACTAAATAATGATCTGATATATCAGTTTGCCCTCTATAAACATGTACATCCTGGAGCCTACCATCAACCTTTTATCCACCAATACATAATCTAACAAACTACTTTCATTAAGTGCTACATCATACCTTGTATATTTTATTTATCCTCTTTTTCATAAAATATGTATTACTTATTACCAAATTTCTTTCTACACATAGCTCAGTAAAGGCTCCCCATTTACATTTACCCCTGGCACCCCAAATTTACCTACTACTCCCCATAACATTTTTACCCACTTTAGCATTGAAATCCCCAACCACCATTACTCTCACACTTGATTCAAAACTCCCCGCATTCATCAACATTTCCAGAATCTCTCTCTCTCTCCTCTACACTTCTCTCTTCTCCAGGTGCATATACGCTTACTATAACCCAACTTTTCACATCCAATCTTTATTTTACTCACATAATCCTTGAATTTATGCATTTGTAGTCCCTCTTTTCCTGCCATGCTTATCCTTCAACATTATTGCTACTCCTTCTTTAGCTCTAAACTCTATTTGAAACCCTGACCTAATCCCATTTATTCCTCTCCATTGAAACTCTCCCACCCCTTCAGCTTTGTTTCATTAAAGCCAGGACATCCAGTTTCTTCTCATTCATAACATCCACAATCATCTCTTTCTTATCATTTGCACAACATCCACACACATTCAGACTTCCCACTTTGACAATTTTCTTCTTCTTATTCTTTTTAGTAATCTTTACAGGAAAAGGGGTTACTAGCCCATTGTTCCCGGCATTTTAGTTGACTTTTACAACACACATGGCTTACGGAGGAAAGATTCTTATTCCACTTCCCCATGGATATAAAAGGAAAAGTAATAAGACCAAGAACTATTAAGATAAAATCAAAGAAAACTCAGATGAGTGTGTATAAATAAACATGTGCCTGCACTCTGAAGGAGGGGTGTTAATGTTGCAGTTTAAAAACTGTAGTGTAAAGCACCCTTCTGGCAAGACAGTGATGGAGTGAATGATGGTGAAAGTTTTTCTTTTTCGGGCCACCCTGCCTTGGTGGGGATCGGCCGGTGTGATAATAAAAAAAAATGTATGTGTAGTGTGACCTAAGTGTAAGTAGAAGTAGCAAGACGTACCTGTAATCTTGCATATTTATGAGACAGACAAAAGACACCAGCAATCCTACCATCATGTAAAACAATTACAGGCTTTCGTTTTACACTCACTTGGCAGGACGGTAGTACCTCCCTGGGTGGTTGCTGTCTACCAACCTACTACCTATAATATAACTTAAGAAATCGTAATGACACGATTGCAAATAAACCATACCCCCGGCCGGGATTGAACCCGCGGTCATAGAGTCTCAAAACTCCAGCCCGTCGCGCTAGCCACTAGACCAGCTAGCCACAATAAGATTCATCCAACTAGGTATATTTCTACACCATAGGAAAGTTAGCACAGGCACCTCTGTGACCACAAATGCAAGTTTTTACAGACGAATCTCCAGCTAGCGTGGCCGTGACGAACTCTAGCTCAAGTCCCTTCACTGCCGTCAACATGACTTAAGAAATCGTAATGACACGATTGCAAATAAACCATACCCCCGGCCGGGATTGAACCCGCGGTCATAGAGTCTCAAAACTCCAGCCCGTCGCGCTAGCCACTAGACCAGCTAGCCACAATAAGATTCATCCAACTAGGTATATTTTCTAAACCATAGGAAAGTTAGCACAGGCACCTCTGTGACCACAAATGCAAGTCATGTTGACGGCAGTGAAGGGACTTGAGCTAGAGTTCGTCACGGCCACGCTAGCTGGAGATTCGTCTGTAAAAACTTGCATTTGTGGTCACAGAGGTGCCTGTGCTAACTTTCCTATGGTGTAGAAATATACCTAGTTGGATGAATCTTATTGTGGCTAGCTGGTCTAGTGGCAGCGCGACGGCTGGAGTTTTGAGACTCTATGACCGCGGGTTCAATCCCGGCCGGGGGTATGGTTTATTTGCAATCGTGTCATTACGATTTCTTAAGTCATGTTGACGGCAGTGAAGGGACTTGAGCTAGAGTTCGTCACGGCCACGCTAGCTGGAGATTTCATCTGTAAAAACTTGCATTTGTGGTCACAGAGGTGCCTGTGCTAACTTTCCTATGGTGTAGAAATATACCTAGTTGGATGAATCTTATTGTGGCTAGCTGGTCTAGTGGCTAGCGCGACGGGCTGGAGTTTTGAGACTCTATGACCGCGGGTTCAATCCCGGCCGGGGGTATGGTTTACCTATAATATATATATAATGTATATATATATATATATATATATATATATATATATATTTATACAGTGGACCCCCGGTTTAACGATTTTAATCGTGCAAGAGGGCTGGTTGTTATGCGAAATAATCGTTATGTGAATGAATTTTCCCCATAAGAAATAATGGAAATAAAATTAATCCGTGCAAGACACCCAAAAGTATGAAAAAAAAATTTTTTTTACCACATGAAATATTAATTTTAATACACACAAACTGAAAAGGCATGCACACTTACATGACACTTACTTTTATTGAAGATCTGGTGATGAATTGATGGGATGGGAGGAGGGGAGGAGCATTATCTTCTTACTGTTTAGAAGGGGAATCCCCTTCCATTAGGACTTGAGGTAGCAAGTCCTTTTCTGGGGTTACTTCCCTTCTTCTTTTAATGCCACTTAGGGCCAGCTTCAGAGTCACTGGACTTCTTTCGCACAAGATATCTGTCCATAGTGGCCTGTACCTCTCGTTCCTTTATCACTTCCCTAAAGTGTTTCACAACATTGTCAGTGTACAGGTTGCCAACACGGCTTGCAATAGCTGTGTGAGGGTGATTTTCATCCATGAAGGTTTGCACTTCAAGCCACTTTGCACAGATTTCCTTTATCTTTGTAGTAGGCAACTTCTTCAATTTCTCTCTCCCCTCCTCTGAACCAGTTTTCCCAGGTCTGGCCTCTTGCTCTTGAAGTTGATCTATCAGCTCATCAGTGGTTAGTTCTTCATTGTCCTCCTCCACCAACTCTTCCACATCCTCCCCACTACCTCCAACCCCAAGGACTTTCCCAATGCCACAATGGATTCCTCAACTGGATAATCCTCTCAGGGTTAGCCTCAAACCCTTCAAAATCCCTTTTGTCTACACATTCTGGCCACAGTTTCTTCCAAGCAGAGTTCAAGGTCCTCTTAGTCACTTCCTCCCAAGCCTTACTATAAGGTTTACACAATTGAGGATATTAAAGTGATCTCTCCAAAACTCTCTTAGAGTCAGTTGAGTTTCTGAGGTCATTACAAAGCACCTTTCAAACAGAGCTTTTGTGTACAGTTTCTTGAAGTTGGAAATAACCTGCTGGTCCATGGGCTGCAGGAGAGGAGTGGTATTAGGAGGCAAAAACTTCACCTTAATGAAGCTCATGTCCCCATAAAGTCGCTCTGCCACGTCTGTAGGATGACCAGGGGCATTGTCTAACACCAGGAGGCACTTAAGTTCTAATTTCTTTTCAGTTAGGTAATCTTTCACATTGGGGGCAAATGCATGGTGTAACCAGTTATAGAAAAATTCCCTAGTGACCCATGCCTTACTGTTTGCCCTCCACAGCACACACAAATTATCCTTGAGGACATTCTTTTGCCTGAACGCTCTGGGAGTTTCAGAGTGATACACTAATAAAGGCTTCACTTTGCAATCACCAGTAGCATTGGCACACATGAGAAGAGTAAGCCTGTCTTTCATAGGCTTATGTCCTGGGAGTGCCTTTTCCTCCTGAGTAATGTAGGTCCTGCTTGGCATTTTCTTCCAGAACAGGCCTGTTTCATCACAATTAAACACTTGTTCAGGTTTCAGTCCTTCAGTTTCTATGTACTCCTTGAATTCCTGCACATATTTTTCAGCGCTTTGTGGTCCGAACTGGCAGCCTCACCATGCCTTATCACACTATGGATGCCACTACGCTTCTTAAATCTCTCAAACCAACCTTTGCTGGCCTTAAATTCACTCACATCATCACTAGTTGCAGGCATTTTTTTAATTAAATCGTCATGCAACTTCCTAGCCTTTTCACATATGATCGCTTGAGAGGACGCTATCTCCTGCTAGCTGTTTTTCATTTATCCACACCAATAAGAGTCTCTCAACATCTTCCATCACTTGTGATCTTTGTTTCGAAAACACAGTTAAACCTTTGGCAAGAACAGCTTCCTTGATTGTCTTTTTGGTGCCCACAATAGTAGCGATGGTTGATTGGGGTTTCTTGTACAACTTGACTAGGTCGGCGATACGCACTCCACTTTCATACTTATCAATGATCTCTTTCTTCATTTCAATGGGTTATTCTTACCCTTATTGGTGTACGGTTGGCACTAGAAGCTTTCTTGGGCCCCATGGTCACTTATTTTCCAGAAACAGCACCGAAAACACTGTAATAATACGAAATATTCCGAGTGTATGCTTGGATGTTAGCGCGGAGGCTGGCTGGTAAACAATGGCACGGGCGGCACATGTGAGGCTGGCTGAGGGCGCACATTGGACGCGTCTCGGACGAAAATCGGTGAGCGGGTTTTTAATCGGTATGCGCGGCAAAAATTTGCGATTAAAGTAAGCGGTATGCGAAATAATCGCTATGTGATGCCATCGTTATGCGGGGGTCCACTGTATATATATATATATATGCAAGGAATTCACCAGAGATCAGTGTTTATATATACGTATATGCATACATATATATATACAGTGGACCCCCGGTTAACGATATTTTTTCACTCCAGAAGTATGTTCAGGTGCCAGTACTGACCGAATTTGTTCCCATAAGAAATATTGTGAAGTAGATTAGTCCATTTCAGACCCCCAAACATACACGTACAAACGCACTTACATAAATACACTTACATAATTGGTCGCATTCGGAGGTAATCGTTATGCGGGGGTCCACTGTATATATATATATATATATAGTAGGGCCCTGCTTTACGGCATTTCACTAATACGATCATTTCAAATTATGACCAAAACTTGCTATACGGCTCCCCCCACCTGACTTTCTAATACGGTCTTCGTGCCCCACCCGGTTTGTTTACATTCTCTGTGAGATCCGTAAGCACTAAGTCTCTCCATTATGTCTGAAAACTCCAAAATTTCAAGTGTTTTTAAAAGTTATTTCATATTTTATATATACTCTGATAATTATACTAATGTATACCTGTACCTAAATAAACGTACATACTGAGCTGGCATGCAGGTCCATATTAAAATCAATAAGTGTGTCTTATATCTCGAGACGTCATATTAGCAATGATAACAATAATCACCGAGTCTCATTTAAATGTCATATATTACGTTAATATACACATTTTTATTAATCCATCTATGACATTTTTTTAAATTTATGTAATAAACACAATGCATAACTTATAAAGATGATAAATACAACCCTCAGTAGAATAAACAAACATAAATATGAGATGTGGTAGCCAGACAACTTGCACAAATGACGCCATATTAGAAATGATAATAATAATAATAATAATAATAATAATCACCAAGTCTCATTAAATGTTGTATTTTACGTTAATATACACATTTCCATTAATCCATCCATGATATTTTTTTAAAAATTATATAATTAACACGATACATAACATATAAAGATGATAAATACACCCCACAATAGAATAAATAACCATAAATATGAGATGTGGTAGCCAGATAACTTGTACAAGTGACGGCAAGAATAACATTTTCTCTAGTCTAACATAAGAGAAAATGTGTTACTGGGGGTAACTGTAGAAAATTATTCCTTTTGTATGTATGTAAGTTTATTCAGGTATATACAAATACAGTTACATAGATTATCATACATAACAGCACATGTGTAGATAACCTAGGATAACACAAAAAAGTTAGACAGAGTGACTTATTTCCATTGCCTTCACTCAGAGCATCATTTCTTCTAAAAATGGCATTACATGAGAATGGGAGTGCTCTTCTTTGTTTATTCTACCGTATCAATGTAGAGACAACTTATACACAATGTTACTTGTACACAAACCAGATGTGTACACTTTGTTTATTTACAAAACTTACCTTCGCCTGGTTTGTTTACATAACTCTGTGCCTGTGCTCCCTCATGTACTCATTCTCTCTCTCTCTCTCATTTATTCATTTTATCTTGTTTACTCACCTCTGACCCTACATTAAGACTACAAATATTTTAAGGAGAGCAATGAGTGAGCTGTATATTCATTTTATCACTCTGGGATACTTAAATATCATAGAATATATGTGTGGGTGGAATGGCCTGGTATGGTAGCCCCACTGACTACCAAACATACGACACTTGATTTCTTACAATAAATACTACTCATCTCACTCTAGATTAAGACTACAAATATTTTAAGGTAAGTAATGAGTAAACTGTATTTAACCCTTTCAGGGTCCAAGGCTCAAATCTGGAGTCACGCACCAGTGTCCAAGAATTTTCAAAAAAAAAATTTGTTATTTTTTCTTATGAAATCGTAGAGAATCTTTTTGTGAAGGTAATAAAACAAAAAGTACGAAATTTGGTGGAAAATTGACGAAATTATGCTCTCACGAATTTTGATGTGTCAGTGATATTTACGAATCGGCGATTTTGCCGACTTTGACTCCCATTTTAGGCCAATTACATTATTCCAATCAACCAAATTCTTAGCTATTTCACTAGTATTACTTCTATTCTATCGATTGAGCACAAGAAATCTTCAAGTCAACTGTTTTAACTACAAAATAAAGTGATCGGAAATTGGTAATTTGGCCAATTTAACACAAAGTTCAAAATATTCCAATTTCAAAATAGGGTCCAGAATGAACAATGTAGGCATTCCTGGCACTAAACTAACATTTCCTCTGTTCATTAGTTATGTTTTGAGGCTTTACAAATAAATTCCATTTTGATTTTTTATTCACATAATGAATTTTTATTCACACCAAAAAATAGAAGATTTACTGTTATGCAATACTGTAATAATTGTATAAATATCATCACCATATTTGTGAATGTATATTAGACCCACCAGCTGACGTGTATTAGACGTGTGAGGTCGTTTGTTTACTCTTGAATATCGGCAAAAATTTAACATTTCCGCTACTTTGAGCTCAGTTTCAAGTCATTTCCAATGCTAAAACCAATCAAAATCATCTCTATTTCTGTAATATGTCTTCCATTCTATCAAATGAGACCAAGAAATCGCAAATACAACTATAAAAAACATACGAAAAAACACTGCAAAGTTGCTGTTTTAATCGAAAAATCATGATTTCATTTTTTTTCTCTCATTATACACAGTGTGCTGCAGGATCTGTTTTATGTGGTGCACACATACCACATAGATGTGTTCTCTCATATCTAGGCCCAAATGTACCACTCACAGTTTATCAGAGTGAGCTGAGCTCATGGCGTAGATCTACGGTTTGGACCCTGAACGTAAAGCCGTAGATCTACGGGACGGACTCTGAAAGGGTTAAGGTAAGTAATGAGTGCACTATGTATGTATTGTACTTTTTTATTGTTTTTTGATGCCTAGTTCTATTGCTAACTTTATATATGTTAGTGTAAACTTGTTAGCAAGTATTTACATGCATTTATAAGGGGAAAAAAGTGTTTCACTTTATGGCGATTTCCGCTTTACGGCGGTAGCTTGGAACCTAACCTGCCATATAAGTGGGGCCCTACTGATATATATATATATATTATATATATATATATATATATATATATATATATATTATATATATATATCAGTGGTCCCTCGATAATCGTAGGGCTCAAGTCGTAAATTTCGGAAATCATAACGACATTTTCATAAAAACATGGGCTCGCTAATCGCAGATTGACTCGCGAATAGTAGTTCGTCAGGGGCGCGTACACACACTGTGAGCCGGGGTGGCCTCCCTACCCAGCCAGTGTGGCATTGTTTACCAGTGAGCGAAGGTCCCCTCACTTGCTCCTATGAAATATTTCATAATACACCTACCATCCGACGTACGACCTGCTCGACTTCCGACCACTCGACTTACGACCCTCTTTTCTTTTTGCCAAATTTCTGGGAAATAAACAACTATTTGTGTTGTACACAGTGTTTATCCTAAACCTTACAGTATAAAATAAAGTATTAACAGCATAAAAAGTAAAGTAAAACATAAATTACCAAAATAAAACAATAAAGTTATTACAAAAATGTGATGCTGATATTCAGTAGTAAAGTTCGACTTACGTCCATTTCGACTTACGGCCAGTTTCTCGGAACCGAACTCACTCGTAAGTTGGATGGTAGGTGTATTCCATTCATTTTAGTGCTTGCAAGTACTAAATAAGCTACCATGGCTCCAAAGAAAGCTCCTAGTGCAAAGTCTTTGGTAAAGAAGGTGAGAAATAAGATTGAATTTAAGAAAAACATCATTGAACAATATGAAAGTGGCGTAAGTGTAGCTGAACTGGCCAGGATGTATAACAAACCCTATACAACCATATGTTCCATTGTGGCCAAGAAAAAGGAAATCAAAGACGCTGTTGTTGCAAAGGGGGTAAATATGCTGACAAAAATGAGATCACCAGTACTCGAAGAGGTTGAGAAGTTATTATTGGTGTGGATAAACGAGAAACAATTAGCAGGAGATAGTATTATGACGTCAATTATTTGTGAAAAGGCTAGGCAGTTGCATGACGATCTGGTAAAGAAATTGCTTGCAAACAGTGGTGATGTGAGTGAATTTAAGGCCAGCAAAGGTTGGTTTGAGAGATTTAAGAACCATACTGGCATACACAGTGTGGTAAGGCATGGTGAGGCTGCCAGTTCGGACCACAAAGCAGCTGAAAAATATGTGCATGAATTTAAGGAGTACATAGAAGCTGAAGGACTGAAACCTGAACAAGTGTTCAATTGTGATGAAACTGGCCTCTTTTGGAAGAAAATGCCAAAGAGGACCTACATTACACAGCAGGAAAAGGCACTGCCAGGACACAAGCCTATGAAAGACAGGCTGACGGTCATGTTCTGTGCTAATGCTAGTGGGGATTTCAAAGTGAAGCCATTACTAGTGTACCATTCTGAAAATCCCAGAGTGTTCAGGAAAAACAATGTTATGAAGAGTAAATTGTGTGTGTTTTGGAAATCTAATAGTAAGGCATGGATCACGAGGGACATTTTCGTTGAGTGTTTCAATGAAGTGTTTGGCCCTAGTGTGAAGAATTACCTCCTGGAAAAGAAATTGGATCTCAAGTGCCTCCTAGTAATGGACAATGCACCTGCTCATTCTCCAAACTTGGATGACCTAATTTTCGAGGAGTGGTATTGCCCCCCAATACCACACCTCTCCTCCAGCCAATGGACCAGCAGGTCATTGCAAACTTTAAAAAACTCTACACCAAAGCAATGTTTCAAAGGTGCTTGAATGTGACCTCACACACTCACTCGACCCCAAGAGATTTTTGGAGAGAACACTTCAGCATCATCCATTGCATAACCCTTATAGGTACGGCTTGGGAGGGAGTGACTACCAGGACTTTGAACTCTGCTTGGAGAAAATTGTGGCCAGATTGTGTCGACAAGAGGGATTTTGAAGGGTTTGGGGCTGACCCTGATGAGCCTATGTCTGTTGTTAAATCTATTGTGGCACTGGGGAGTTCCATGGGGTTGGATGTGAGTTTGGAGGATGTGGAAGAGTTGATGGAAGACCACAACAAAGAGCTAACCACTGAGGAGCTGCAAGAGCTTCAGCAGGAAGAGCAACACATCGCAGCTCAGAATCTTGCTGCAGAGGAGGAGGAAGAGAGATGGAAGAAGGTGCCTTCTTCAGAAATTAAGGAGATTTTTGAAATGTGGGGTAAAATGGAAAGATTTATGGAGAAACATCACCCTGACATGGCTGATGCAAACCATGTTGGCAACATGTACAGTGACAAAGTCTTGGCCCATAAATAACAAAAAGGCACAATACCGTGACTGGAACGATACACAAATAACCCGCACATAAAAGAGAGAAGCTTACGACGACGTTTCGGTCCGACTTGGACCATTGACAAAGTGACTTTGTCAATGGTCCAAGTCGGACCGAAACGTCGTTGTAAGCTTCTCTCTTTTATGTGCGGGTTATTTGTGTATCTTGGCCCATTTTAGGGAAGTGTTAAAGACACCAGAAACAGAGCTCTCTGGACAGTTATTTTGCGAGACAGGACGCCAGTGATTCTCAAGCTGGTCCTAGTGGCATTAAGCCTTTCAGGGTCCATCCCGTAGATCTATGCCTTTACGTTCAGTGTCCAAACCGTAGATCTACGCCAAAATTCTAGCGGCGTCAAATTTAGCGTGAGAAGGCTGGTAGGCCTACATCTAAGAGAATCAGTCCAGGTGGTCAGTGTGCACACTATAGAAAAAATCTGGACGCCCGCATGGCATTGTGGGAACACCGCGAAAGTAGCTTTGTTCATCACGCCTGGTGGCAAGGAAGCTTTCACTCCCCACCCACTCTCCTGTATATCCCTGTATCTGTACCATATGGTGTCCTGTACTTTATGGTACCCTGTACCATTTGGTACCCTGTACCATATGGTACCCTGTACCATATGTTATCCTGTGCTGCATGGTACCCTATACCATATAGTACAATGTACCATATGGTACCCTGTAACATATGATACCGTGTACCATATGGTCAATAGGTGTTGGTGGCATGAGATACCAGCCAAGACTGAGTGAGTGGCGACGCAAGCTAGCTACCGACTCCGCAGTTTCCGAAACAAAGTGATTTGTCATCCACCTCAAGGAACATGTAAAGTTCCTGTACACTTGTAAATATATAATGGAACATTACTAATATACAACATTTTTGCATATTTTTGTTGTAAACAACTATTGTAAACAAAATAATAATGAAAATATTAGTGTGTTTATTGTGTTGAATACATCAGTACCATATAGTACCATATGGTACAATGAACCATATGGTATCATTGTACTGTATGGTGCAATGTACAATATGGTACCATTGCACCATATGGTACCATAAGGTACTATTGCACCATATGGTACCATAAGGTACCATTGCACCATATGGTACCATTGTATCATATGGTACCATTGTACCAAATGGTGCCATTGTACCATATGGTACCATTGCATCATATGGTACCATTGTATTATGTGTCATTGTACCATATGGTACCATTCCACCCTATGGCACCATTGTACCATATGGTACTATATGGTACCGTTGTATTCAACACAATAACCGCACTAATATTTTCATCATTTTGTTTACAATAAACTTGTAAACAAGTTTTGTAAGCAATATAATGATAAACAAATTAGTGCAGTTATTGTGTTGAATACAATGAATGTACACCTATACAATATACATTATACTGGTCTCACAGGCCACAAATGTTATTAGAAAAAAAAATTAGAAAAGAAAAGAAAAAAGTATAAAAAATGAATGGTTCACAGAACCGACACGTTGATAAATTAGACACATGTGCAACTCTCGGTTCAGTGAACCATTCATTTACAATCCTGTCAGACACTGCAACTTCTTGGGATCTTAATACTTGGGAATTCATCGCTTGCCTAACCCTTGGGCATGACCTACTTCCACATTGGGCAAATGTGACACCACTTATGACTGCTGCACCTCTCCTACCTATGGTTTATAAGCTCCTTCTCCGCTCATATGCCGTATTCTACTCAAGATTGATGGACTGACCACATTGACTCAAGGTTGAGGGACTGATTACCTCATTCTCCTCCTATTCTTCAAGCTTCTCCTGTGTATGGACTGATGAAGCCACTGTGTGGCGAAACGTTTCCTTAAAAAAGATACCCAAGAGTTGCACATGTGTCTAAATTATCAACGTGTCAGTTCTGTGAACCATTCATCTACAATCCTGTCAGACACTGCAACTTCTTGGGATCTTAATACTTGGGAATTCATCACTTGCCAAACCCTTGGGCATGACCTACTTCCACATTGGGCAAATGTGACACCACCTATGACTGCTGCACCTCTCCTACCTATGGTTTATAAGCTCCTCCGCTCATATGCTGAATTCTACTCAAAGATTGATGGACTGACCACATCGACTCAAGGTTGAGGGACTGATTACCTCATTCTCCTCCTATTCTTCAAGCTTCTCCTGTGTATGGACTGATGAAGCCACTGTGTGGCGAAACATTTCCTTAATAATGATACCCTAGAGTTGCACATGTGTCTAATTTATCAACGTGTCGGTTCTGTGAACCATTCATTTACAATCCTGTCAGACGCTGCAACTTCTTGGGATCTTAATACTTGGGAATTCATCGCTTGCCTAACCCTTGGGCACGACCTACTTCCACATTGGGCAAATGTGACACCACTTATGATTGCTGCACCTCTCCTACCTACGGTTTATAAGCTCCTTCTCCGATCATATGCCGTATTCTACTCAAGATTGATGGACTGACCACATTGACTCAAGGTTGAGGGACTGATTACCTCATTCTCCTCCTATTCTTCAAGCTTCTCCTGTGTATGGACTGATGAAGCCACTGTGTGGCGAAACGTTTCCTTAAAAAAGATACCCAAGAGTTGCACATGTGTCTAAATTATCAACGTGTCAGTTCTGTGAACCATTCATCTACAATCCTGTCAGACACTGCAACTTCTTGGGATCTTAATACTTGGGAATTCATCACTTGCCAAACCCTTGGGCACGACCTACTTCCACATTGGGCAAATGTGACACCACCTATGACTGCTGCACCTCTCCTACCTATGGTTTATAAGCTCCTCCGCTCATATGCTGAATTCTACTCAAGATTGATGGACTGACCACATCGACTCAAGGTTGAGGGACTGATTACCTCATTCTCCTCCTATTCTTCAAGCTTCTCCTGTGTATGGACTGATGAAGCCACTGTGTGGCGAAACATTTCCTTAATAATGATACCCTAGAGTTGCACATGTGTCTAATTTATCAACGTGTCAGTTCTGTGAACCATTCATTTACAATCCTGTCAGACGCTGCAACTTCTTGGGATCTTAATACTTGGGAATTCATCGCTTGCCTAACCCTTGGGCACGACCTACTTCCACATTGGGCAAATGTGACACCACTTATGACTGCTGCACCTCTCCTACCTACGGTTTATAAGCTCCTTCTCCGATCATATGCCGTATTCTACTCAAGATTGATGGACTGACCACATTGACTCAAGGTTGAGGGACTGATTACCTCATTCTCCTCCTATTCTTCAAGCTACTCCTGTGTATGGACTGATGAAGCCACTGTGTGGCGAAACGTTTCCTTAAAAAAGATACCCAAGAGTTGCACATGTGTCTAATTTATCAACGTGTCGGTTCTGTGAACCATTCATCTACAATCCTGTCAGACACTGCAACTTCTTGGGATCTTAATACTTGAGAATTCTTCGCTTGCCTAACCCTTGGGCATGACCTACTTCCACATTGGGCAAATGTGACACCACCTATGACTGCTGCACATCTCCTACCTATGGTTTATAAGCTCCTTCTCAGCTCATATGCCGTATTCTACTCAAGATTGATGGACTGACCACATCGACTCAAGGCTGAGGGACTGATTACCTCATTCTCCTCCTATTCTTCAAGCTTCTCCTGTGTATGGACTGATGAAGCCACTGTGTGGCGAAACTTTTCCTTAATAATGATACCCTAGAGTTGCACATGTGTCTAATTTATCAACGTGTCAGTTCTGTGAACCATTCATCTACAATCCTGTCAGACGCTGCAACTTCTTGGGATTTTAATACTTGGGAATTCATCGCTTGCCTAACCCATGGGCACGACCTACTTCCACATTGGGCAAATGTGACACCACCTATGACTGCTGCACCTCTCCTACCTATGGTTTATAAGCTCCTTCTTCGCTCATATGCCGTATTCTACTCAAGATTGATGGACTGACCACATCGACTCATGGTTGAGGGACTGATTACCTCATTCTCCTCCTATTAAGAACATAAGAATGTAGGAACACTGCAGAAGGCCTACTGGCCCATGCGAGGCAGGTCCTTATCAAAACGACATCTACTTAAAGCTACTCAAGAAATAACTCCCGTACCCAATGACACCATTCAAACCCAGCCCCTCCCACTCATATATCTGTCCAGTCTCTTCTTAAAGCTACCCAAGGTCCTAGCCTCTGTCACTCCACTGGGAAGACTGTTCCACGCATCTACAACTCTGTTAGAAAACCAGTACTTACCTATGTCCTTTCTAAATCTAAATTTATCCAACTTAAATCCATTATTTCTGGTTCTTACCTGGTTCAACACCCTCAGTACTTTATTAATATCTCCCTTGTTTATGCCTGTCATCCACTTATACACTTCAACGATATCTCCCCTCATTCTACGCCTCTCCAGAGAGTGGAGATTTAAGGCTTTAAGTCTATCTTCATACTGGAGGTTCCTTACACAGTAAATCATTTTATTCATTCTTCTCTGTATGTTCTCTAATGAGTCTATATCCATCCTGTAGTAAGGGGACCAAAACTGAGGAGCATAATCTAAATGAGGCCTTACTAGTGATGTATAGAGCTGCAAAATAACTTTTGGACTTCTGTTACTTATACTTCTTGAGATAAACCCAAGTAATCTGTTGGCCTTGTTGCTCACACTAAGGCACTGCTGTCTTGGCTTTAGATTTCTGTTCACCATGACTCCCAAGTCCTTTTCACATTCTGTGTGATCAAGCTCTACTTCACCTAGATTATAGCTTCGAGGGTTATTTTCATTACCAAGGGCAAGTACCTTACACTTATCGACATTGAACTTCATCTGCCATTTTTCAAACCAGGACATTAATTTGTCCAAATCCTCCTGGAGTTCAGTGCTATCCTCCTCAGAGTGAATTATACGGCCTATCTTTGTATCATCAGCAAACTTACTCATGTCACTCGTAATCCCTTCATCAAGGTCATTAATGTAAATTATGAACAAGAGAGGGCCTAAAACTGATCCTTGTGGAATGCCACTAGTGACTAATCCCCATTCAGATTTCACTCCATTAATGGTAACTCTCTGCTTTCTATTGGTAAGCCATGCCTCTATCCATGCTAGAACTTTACCTCCTATACCATGAGCTGCCACTTTTTTTAAGAGTCTCCTGTGAGGTACTCTATCGAAGGCTTTACTAAAATCCAAATAAACAATATCATATTCCTTGTCACTGTCAACTGCCTCAAATGTTCTATTGAAGAACGTCAGCAAGTTTGTCAGGCAGGAACGACCTCTCATGAATCCATGCTGAGATTCATTTATCAAGTTATGCTCTTCAAGGTGACTTCTAATAATGTCAGCTATAATTGATTCTAATAACTTGCCCACTATAGATGCCAGGCTTATTGGACGGTAATTTGAAGGAACGGACTTATCCCCTGATTTGAATATAGGAACCACATTAGCCATCTTCCACAACTCTGGCACAACACCGGTAAGGATGGACGCATTGAATACACTCGTTAACCCTTTGACTGTTTCAGGCCCCTCTCTGAAACTGTCATTCTATGTCGCTCAATTTTTGAAAAAAAAAAAATTATTTTTTCTTATGAAATGACAGAGAATCTTTTCCCGATGGTAATGACACCAAAAGTTCGAAATTTGGTCGGAAACTCGTGGAATTATGCTCCCGCGAAGTTAGCGGTCTCGGCGACATATGCGTATCGGCGATTTCGCTGACTTTGAGCCCAATTTTCAGCCAATTCCATTGTTCCAGTTGACCAAACTCATAGCTATTTCTTTAGAACTCCATTTTATCTATCAGCTGAGTACAAGAAACCTCCCATTTACTAATTTGGACTACCCAATATGGTGGTCAGAAATTGGCAATTTGGCCAATTCCACGCAAAATAAAAAAGATGCCAATTTCAAAATAGGGTCCAGAATAAACAAGGTAGACATTCGTGGCACTAAAATAACATATGCTCTGTTCATTAGTCACATCTCTAGGCCCCTCTTATATTATTATTGCTTTCTATTTTGATTTTTTATTCATACAAAAAAATACAAAATTTACTGTTATGCAGACGACTGCATTATTGTAAAAATGGTATAAATAATATCAGTGCACTAGTGAAAGAATATTAGACTCCCCAGTTGACGTGTATTGGACGTGTGGTGTGATTTATGTACTCTTGAACATTGGTAAAAATCGAACATTTCCGCTACTTTGAGCTCAGTTTCAAGGTCGTTTTCATCGTAAAAGTAATGAAAATCATCTCTATGTCTGTAATATGTTTTCCATTTTATCACCTAAGACCATGAAAACGCGAATACAACGATAAATACTATACGAAAATACACCTCAAAGTCGGCGTTTTATTCCAAAAAAACGATCAGAGTTTTTTTTTTCTCATTACGCAATGTGTGCTGCAGGATTTTTTTTATGTGGTGCACACTGACCACACAGACCCATTCTCTCACATGTGGGCCTACCAGCTTTCTCCCACTTGATTTGAAGCCGCTAGAATTATTGAGTATATATACGTCAGAAACATTGGCTCGTAAGACGTATTTATACGTCGAAAACAGTCAAAGGGTTAATGGCTGACTAAGCTCCATCTTGCATTCCTCAAGTACCCTGGAAAATAACTCATCGGGTCCCGGGGACTTATTTTGCTTCAGTTTGTCTATCTGTTTAATAACCATGTCCCTCGTGACAGTAATATTAGTTAATTTAAATTCATCATTAACTAAATAATTGTTAATTACTGGAATCTCATTTACATCTTCCTGTGTAAAAACTGACAAAAAATAGTCATTAAATAAGGAACACATTTCCATTTCGTTATCCGTCAGCTGTCCATTCCCAATTTTCAGAGGTCCCACTTTTTCCTTCACCTTCGTCCTATACACTTGAAAGAACCCCTTTGGATTAGTCTTTGATTCACTAGCAACTCTAATTTCATAGTCACGTTTAGCCTTTCTAATCCCCTTTTTTACTTCTCTTTTAAGTTGAACATACTGGTCAGTAAGGTCAACCTCTCCTCTTCTGATGCGCCTATAAATTCCCCTTTTCTCCCCTAATAGATGCTTTAACCTACTGTTAACCCATTTGGGATCGTTATTATTAGACCTAATATCTCTCTGGGGAATGTATATACTCTGGGCATGATGTATATTATTAAGAAAAAAATCATAAAAGCAGATCCCTTCATAATCATAAGTATGATCATCGCCAATAAAATCATTAGCTAGATAACCCCAATCAAGATTAGACAGATGTTCCCTAAGTCCATTATAATCAGCAGAACGGAAATCAGGGATTTTTACTATATTATCATTATTCTTGCATTCCCAGTTGATGCTAAAAGTGATGGATTTGTGATCACTTGCGCCAAGCTCTTCAGTGATCTCCAGATTATTCACGAGTGTTTCCTTATTCGACAAGACTAGGTCTAGCAAATTATCACTCCTGGTAGGTTCTGTCATGCTCTGCTTCAGAAAACAGTCCTGAACTATTTCCATAAAGCCACTGGACTCTAGATTACCTGTCAAAGAATTCCAGTCAATTTGACTAAAGTTAAAGTCCCCTACTATGACTATGTTATTGTGTCTAGAAGCCCTAAAAATTTCGTCCCAAAGAAGTCTCCCTCTATTGTGATCCAAGCCTGGAGGTCGGTATATTACACCTAGAATTAGTTTTTCTTGACCCTCTACAAACTCTACCCAAACAGATTCTGTTGCTGCTCCATCTATTTTTATACCTGTTTTCATGCATGAATTAATATTTTCTCGAACATATAATGCAACTCCTCCCCTTCTCATTACATCTATCCACATTGAACAACTTAAATCCCTGAATATTACACTCAGCAGTCATATCCCGACTCTTTAAATCATACCACGTTTCACTTAATGCAATGATATCAAAGTTCCCAGCACATGCTACCAAACGTAGTTCATTAATTTTATTTCTTGCACTTCGACTGTTAGCATAAAATACCATCATATGTTTTTTCTCCTGCCCATTTTTCCTACTGATCTTTGTTTTTACACAATTTCTGAAATTATCATTACCCAGAGTTATTTCATGACAGTTACTATTAAGATTCTTAATATCAGAGCGTAAGTCAATATATCCATACTCATTATTTATCATTTCTAAACCCATACCTCTAACTAATCCTAGTTTAAAGTCCTAACAACCCCCTCAACTGAGTTAGCAAGAAAACCCACACCTGCCCTGGATAAGTGAACTCTATCCCTGGCATACATGTCATTTCGGCCATAGAAGTTGTCCCAGTTGTCAATGAATGGTACTGCATTATCCTTACAGTGTTTATCCAGCCAACAATTAATACCAATTGCTCTGGACAACCATTCATTACCAACACCTCTTCTTGACAAAATGTCACATATAACAGGGCACCCACCCCTCTTCCTAATATTGTCTATAGCTGTCCTGAACTTTCTAACTAAATCCTCACTTCTACGCTTGCCTACATCATTGCCTCCAGCACTGAGGCAAATAATAGGTTTGATCCCATTACCGTTCATGATGTTGTCAAGGTGGCTAACAATGTCCTCCATCCCAGCCCCAGGAAAGCAAACCCTGTCTCCTACTCCTGTCCTTCAAGCAGAATGCCCTATCCATGTATCTAACCTGGCTATCCCCAACAACAACAACAATATTCTTACCTTGTTGTCTTTCGTCGTGACGGTCCCAGTAGTCGACTCGCATTCGTCGGGTAGCACCGAGAATGCATTGGAGGTTTCCAGAAGAGTTTCCACAGCAGTCTCTTTCTTCTTCATCGTTTCTGGCTTTCCATTCGTCTTCTTGATCATCAACTTCGTCATCCCCTGCTGCCCAGCCACTGACCACAATCCCTTCTTGACCTGAGGACTCGAAACAGGAGGACTACTACGAATCCTCTTGTTCTCCTCGGTCAATCGCCGTATCTCCATCTTTGCTACCCTCAATTCTTCCTTAAGCTGCTGGTAAAGTTGCTCAATGGAGGGCATCTTGGTTCAGTCCACGGGGAGCACACAAGACACTTCTTCACAGAGTTAAGTACAGGTCACCACTATTCTTCAAGCTTCTCCTGTGTATGGACTGATGAAGCCACTGTGTGGCGAAACGTTTCCTTAATAAAGATACCCAAGAGTTGCACATGTCTAATTTATCAACGTGTCGGTTCTGTGAACCATTCATCTACAATCCTGTCAGACACTGCAACTTCTTGGGATCTTAATACTTGGGAATTCTTCGCTTGCCTAACCCTTGGGCACGACCTACTTCCACATTGGGCAAATGTGACACCACCTATGACTGCTGCACCGCTCCTACCTACGGTTTATAAGCTCCTTCTCTGCTCATATGCCGTATTCTACTCAAGATTGATGGACTGACCATATCGACTCAAGGTTGAGGGACTGATTACCTCATTCTCCTCCTATTCTTCAAGCTTCTCCTGTGTATGAACTGATGAAGCCACTGTGTGGCAAAATGTTTCCTTAATAAAGATACCCAAGAGTTGCACATGTGTCTAATTTATCAACGTGTCGGTTCTGTGAACCATTCATCTACATGGACTCAAGGTTGAGGAACTGATTACCTCATTCTCCTCCTGTTCTTCAAGATTCTCCTTTGTATGGACTGATGACGCCACTGTGTGGCGAAACGTTTCCTAAATAAAGATACCCAAGAGCTGCACATGTGTCTAATTTATCAACATGTCGGTTCTCTGAACCATTCATCTACAAACCTGTCAGACACTGCAACTTCTTGGGATCTTAATACTTGGGAATTCTTCGCTTGCCTAATTCTTGGGCACGACCTACTTCCACATTGAACAAATGTGACACCACCTATGACTGCGGCACCTCTCCTGCCAACGATTTATAAGCTCCTTCTCTGCACGTAAGCCGCATTCTATTCAAGATTGATGGACTGACCACATCGACTCAAGGTTGAGGGACTGATTACCTCATTCTCCTCCTGTTCTTCAAGATTCTCCTTTGAAAGTTAAGACACATGTGCAACATCTGGATATCTTTATTGTAGTAGACGTTTCGCCATGCAGTGGCTTTATCAATACAGATTCTAGGACATAGAATCTGTATTGATAAAGCCACTGGATGGCAAAACGTCTACTACAATAAAGATATCCAGATGTTGCACATGTGTCTTAACTTTCATATTGTCGGTATTTTATACCTTTCTTGCACAAGATTCTCCTTTGTATGAACTGATGAAGCCACTGTGTGGCGAAACGTTTCCTCAATAAAGATACCCAAGAGTTGCACATGTGTCTAATTTATCAACATGTCGGTTCAAGAAAGAAGGAACACTGCAGTAGGCCTGTTGGCCCATACTAGGCAAGTCCTTTACAATCCTTCCCACTAAGAACATAACAATGGAAGAACACTGCAGGTCTACTGGCCCATACAAGGCAAGTCCTTATCAAAATGACCTCTACACAAAGCTACCCAAGAATTTACTCCCGTACCCAATGATATAAATCAAACTCAGCTCCTTCCACTCATATATTTGTCCAATCTCTTCTTAAAGCTACCCAAGGTCCTAGCCTCGATCACCCTACTGGTAAGTGTGATGCTAAATAAGAACTTAAGAACCCCTGCTGCTCCATACTAGGCAGGTCCTTCACAAATCCAACCCACTAACAGAACAAATGCTACCCAAGCAATAAGCTCAGGTGCAAGTCCGACTCAGATCCAACCCCTCTCACTCATGTACGTATTTATCCAGGCATAGCTTTTAGAACATAAGAAAGGAGGAACGGTGCAATAGGCCTGTTGGCCCATACTAGGCCGGTCCTTCACAAATCCAACCCACTAACAGCATAACTGCTATACACAAGCAATAAGCTTTGATAAACCTATTTATTCATGTGCAAGACCAATTCAAAGCCAACCCCTCTCACTAATGTATTTATCCAACCTAAATTTGAAACTACCTAATGTTTTAGCTTTCATCACCCTACTAGGCAGACCGTTCCACTCATCAACTACCCCTATTACCAATGTTCATTTATACATTTTATTAGTGCTCTACATTTATTTGGCATTCTTTTCTGCATATAAATCTATATTTAAGCTAGGTAAGTGGCCCCTGAAGTGACGTAGAGTCATAAGAACATAAGAAAGGAGGAACACTGCAGCAGGCCTGTTGGCCCATACTAGGCAGGTCCTTTACAATTCATCCCACTAACAAAACATTTGCCCAACCCAATTTTCAATGCTACCCAAGAAATTGTTGGTATTATATACCATTCTTGCACAACCAAGAAATAAGCCCTGATATGCAAATCCCACTCAAATCCAACCCCTCTCACTCATGCATTTATCCAACCTCTCCTCCTTATGGAGGGGGATTCCCCTTCCAAACAATAACCTCTCTTCCCTCTCTCCTCCTCCCTGTCTTCCATTCTTCAACAACAGCCTTCAATAAAGGTAACTATCATGTTGAATGTTTATTCTTTTGTGCATGTAAATCTATCTTTAAGGTAAAAAAAAAATTGTTGTTGATACTTCTGGGTGTCAAGAACGGATTAATTGTATTTACACTATTTCTTATGGGGAAAATTGATTCAAAAATCGTAATTTCGATAATAGTAGCACCTTCAGGAATGGATTAATTACGAAAAACGAGGGACCACTGTATTACCACAACCCTTTAACCCTTTCAAGGTTGGTGCTATACTAGTACGGCTTGCACGCCAGGGTTGGTGCCATACTAGAACGCATAAATTCTAGTGCCTTCAAAACTAGCGAATGCTGGTGGGCCTACATATGAAAGAATGCGGCTATGTGGTAAGTGTGCACAGTATAAAAAAAATCCTGCAGCTCACAGTGCATAATGAGAAAAGAAACTCCGACAGTGACTTCGCAGTGTATTTTCGTATGCTATTTATGGTTGTATTCTAGTTTTCCTGGTCTCATTTTATAGAAGGGAAAATATATTACAGAAATTGGGATGATTTTGATTGGTTTCACAATGAAAAGTACCTTGAAATTGAGCTCAAAGTAGCAGAAATGTTTGATTTTTGTCCAAGTCCAAAAGTAAACAAATCATGCCACACGTCCAATACATGTCAGCTGGTGAGTCTAATATTTTTTCCCATGTGTCCTGATATTATTTATACCATTTCTAGACTAATGCAGTAGTCTGCATAACAGTAAATCTCCTTTTTTTTTTGTGAAAATAAAAATTCAAAGTGGCAAGCAAAAGAAATGCAAGAGAGGCCAGGGGACGTGACTAATGAACAGAGAAAATGTTATTTTAGTGCCTGGAATGTCTGTCTTGTTTATTCTGGACCCTATTTGGAAATTAGTAATTCAGAGGCAGAGCTTGTAGATGATAACACTGGTGTGGCCTGGATCTGTCACACCAGTGTAACAATCTCTAAGCTCTCTGCTGCTGTTGTCTGGACCTGTTATGAGCCAGAGCTTATAGACTGTGAAACTGGCTTGTAGATGGTGATGCTGGAACCTGTTGTAAGACACTGCTTGTAGACGGTGATTTTGTTCTGGTCCCACCATCTACAAGCAGTGATGCACAATAAATCTACACTTGAATTCATGTCTCCCTGTCTTGATGTTTGGAAACTGTCTTGCTGTTTGGAAACCCTCTACTAGGATAATTTAGTTGTAAACTACATTTATTTACCCTTAAGGCAACATGTAGCAAATATTAAAATCTCACAAAAATATCAATGCACATGTTTAAGTTGGTCCTTGTAGTCCTTAACGAAGTTACACAGGAACTCAAGTGTAGGTGATTTTTTCCTTGGCTTCACTGATACTGATGAATAACAAAAAAAGGCACAATACCGTGACTGGAACGATACAATACACAAATAATCTGCACATAGAAGAGAGGAGCTTATGACGACATTTCTGTCCGACTTGGACCATTTACAAAGTCACACTAACCAGAAGCCGAGGAGGAGGGCTATATATAGGGGGAGAGGAGGAGGAGGAAGAGGAGGAAGAGGAGGAGGAGGAGGAGGAGGAGGAGGAGGAGGAGGAGGAGGAGGAGGAGGTGGAGGTGGAGGAGGAGGAGGAGGAGGAGGAGGAGGAGGAGGAGGAGGAGGAGGAGGAGGAGGAGGAGGAGGAGGAGGAGGAGGAGGTGGTGGTGGTGGTGGTGGTGGTGGTGGTGGTGGTGGTGTGGTGGTGGTGGTGGTGGTGGTGGCGGTGGCGGTGGCGGCGGCGGCGGCGGCGGCGGCGGCGGCGGCGGCGGCGGCGGCGGCGGCGGCGGCGGCGGCGGTGGTGGTGGTGGTGGTAGGAGGAGGGAACTAAGGAGGAGGAGCCAGTCAAATATAAATAAAGGGGAGCACTGCAAGGGAGCTAGGTGCCTGCAGAGGGAGAGCAAGTGCATAGACCTGGGGGGAAGGGGAAGTGATGAAATAAATAATGAAGGAACAGAAACACGCGACAGAAGAAAGATAAAAAAAAAGAAAAGAGGAAAGGGGAAGAGGGAGAAGAAAAAATGAGGAATCAGGTTAAGTCATGGGTGTTCTGAAGTTTGGAGCATTTTACAATGTATTGGGAGAGGAAGGCATCTACAGAGACGAAGCCAGGACTAAGATTCATACAAGGAAAGATGTGTATTAGAGAGGATTCAACAAGATGGTGACTGTTAAAGTTGGAAGTAGGGAAGACAGTTTTAGCAGAAGACCAGTCTATAGGATGGCTGTGATCTCTGATGTGACAGAAACAAGCATTGTTAGTGTCGGCAAGCCTAACACTATTTTTGTGCTCCCTAAGTCTGTCAGAAAGAGATCGGCCGGTTTCTCCAAAGTATTGAAGAGGACAGGAGGAGCAAGAAATAGAGTAGACACCAGGAACATCTGTAGAGGGAGGTGAGGTATGAACGAGATTAGTGCGAAGAGTGTTAGTCTGGCGGAAAGTAAGCTTGATGTCTAAGGGACGGAGAGAATTGTTGAGATTAGAAAGACCGGAAATGTAGGGAAGACAGAGGACAGAAGAGTTCCCAGGAGTAGAGAGTTTGGAGAGAAGAAATTATGTTTAGCTCGTGAGAAGGCAAAGTCTTGAAATGGGAAGGGTACCCAAAGATGGAAAATGAATATAAAGAGTGGAAATTTCTGCTGGAAGGAACTGAGGACACAGATGCGGAGGGCAGGAGAAAAGAGGGAGATAGAATACTTTTTTTGACAGAGGAAGCATGATAGGAAAAGTAGTGAAGTACATGCCACGTGCATAGGTTTTCAGTAAACGGAAAAGGAAAAACCTGTATCTGAGCGGTGGACATGGACACCAAGGAAAGGAAGCAAGGAATTAGATTCCCTTCAGCTATAAACTTAATGGAAAGGGGCAAGATTATTAAGAGCTTCAAGAAAAGGGTTTGGAAGAGATTGGAGTCACGAAGCCACAGGCAAAGATGTCATCCACATAGTGGATCAAGAGTGAAGGTTGCACATCGATGGTAGGAAGAGGGAACAGTCTTGAAGCATTCTATGTAAAGATTAAAAAGGACAGGAGAGAGAAAGGGAGAGCCCATAGTGACACCGAAGGTTTGAGAATAATTTCCCCCTTTGGAAGGAAAAGGAATTAGGTCCACATAGAGGCGGATAAGATCAAGAAAGGGCTTCAAAAGGTATAGGGGATGTAGAAAACCCTTCAAAGGGCCCTTTTCTCTAAGGAAATCAAGGACATCATCAAGAGGGACATTGGTGAAGAGGGACTCAAATCAAGACTAAACATCTTACAGGTTGGGAGAAGCGAACCCATTCAATGAAGTCTTGAGGGTGACGGAGGTGGGCGGAGAAAAAGTACCAAGAAAGGGAGTGAGGGTTTTGGCCAACCATGAAGCAAGAGAATAAGAGACAGAAACCCCTAGAGGATTGATAGGACAAGAGGAATATCAGGTTTATGAGTTTTGGGAAGGTCATAGAAATAGGGAAGGAGGGACAGATGATACGAAAACCCTTGAACAAGGTCAAGTCAGGAGGACAGAGGTCGGAGAGAGTCCTTAGTTTCTTGTTGAAAAGTTCTCTTGATGCGATCAAAAGGGTTGGAAATGAGAGGAGTGTAGGTACGTGAATCAGAGAGCAAGACATCAGCTTTATGGAGGTAATCCTCGCCATCAAGGATAACTACCGAATTACCTTTGTCAGAAGATAGTATGACAATGTTAGTGTTAGATTTAAGAGAAGAAAGGGCAAGTTGGTAATGGTGCAGAAGGTGGTGATTCTTAGAAAACAGACTAACAAGAGCAGGAAGGAGAGTGCCACGAAAAGTGGACAAGTCAGGAAGATTATGGGAGCGAGATTGACAAAATGAATCAAAAGAGCTAATCAGGGAAATACCAGCGCGAGGGGTAGGCGAAGTGGCAAAGGAAAGGCCAAAACCAAGAAGTTCAAGTTCATACTGAGAGAGTGAGACAGAAGACAAGTTAGTAACACAGCCAGTGGGGGAGAATTTAGACCAAGGGCTAGCTGAGATGAGACACTGAAGTTTATTCTGTAGTTTTGAAGAATGAATTTGTGTATTCAGGCTAGCAGTGTCAAATGCAATGGTAGAGAGAAGGTTACAGAGATCATGTGGTAGAGAAGCAAAGAGAGCATGTTGACGCTGACAGAAAGTAAAGAAGGCATCTTCAACCTGTGACTTAGTAGAAAGAATAAGCTGTTGAAGTAGGAGTCGGGCATGATCAGGAAAGGGAGTGCCTAGTGGGTTGGGTTTCAGGAAATGGGAGAAGGAAGGTGGTAGAACATGTTCAGCAAGACAGTCACGTAGGAAGCGAAGCTGATTCTTATGACGCCTGGTAGCAGCCTCATAAGATTGAAAGAGGGGTTTAAAAGAGGGAAGAACATTAAAAAAGTTGGAGAGAATATGATGCTTAACTGTGGGGTCCATAAATAACAAAAAATGGCACAATACCGTGACTGGAACGATACACAAATAACCCGCACATAGAAGAGAGGAGCTTACGACAACGTTTCGGTCCGACTTGGACCATTTACAAAGTCACAATAACCAGAAGTGGAGCAGGACGGCTATATACAGGCAGGAAGAGGTAGTGGTGGTAGTAAGTAGTAGTAGTAGTAGTAAGCAGCAGCAGCAGCAGCAGCAGCAGCAGCAGCAGTAGTAGTAGTAGTAGCAGTAGTAGTAGTAGTAGTTGTAGTAGTTGTAGTAGTTGTAGTAGTTGTAGTAGATGTAGTAGATGTAGTAGATGCATTAGATGTAGTAGATGTAGTAGTTGTAGTAGTAGCAGTAGTAGTAGTAGTAGTTGTAGTAGTGGTATTAGTGGGGAACTAAGGAGGAGGAGCCAGTCAAATATAAAGAAAGGGTAGCACTGCAAGGGAGCTAGGTGCCAACAGAGGGAGAGCAAGTGCACAGAGGTGGGGGAAGGGGAAGTGATGAAATAAATAATGAAGGAACAGAAACACATGACAGAAGAGAGACAAAAAAACAAAAGGAAAGAGGAAAGGGGAAGAGGGAGAAGAAAAAATGAGGAATCAGGTTAAGTCAGTCAAACTCTTCGTTAGAACGTGGGGAAGAATCTCTGGGTAGATGCCTTTCAGCTGGTCCTTGTAGTCCTTGGCAGTCAAGTGACACAGGAACTCGAGCATTGGTGGGTTATGCCATGAACTCAAAGGAGACAGATCGAACTGCAGTATAATGTACACATCTTCTCTAAGTGATCTAATTATATTATTTTTTAGTTTTTTGTCTTTAACCCACCTGATCACCATGGTATTAACAAAGAGATTGGCATTAAAGGTAAGGTACATATACCCGTCTACATCATCATCTAGACTTTTAAAAGCACATCTAGATGCCACTGTCACAAAAATACAATGACTATCATCGTATGCCATTTGTAGAATTAATTCATATCTACCTCCACTGTAACTGTAATCCTCGTCATCACTTTCATTACCACCACCACTACTGCAAAAATATTCATGACAGTCAATGAAGTACAGGCGATTCACTTTTTCTTCAATCACCTTGAATTTCTTCATTTCTTCTTCATCCCATATTTCACTAGAAAAAGTTATGTGTTCCAAAGAGTCCTGATAGCTGAGAGCATTACACACTATTTTGTGAATGTCCGAAAATGTTGAGACACTGCCTACAAGAGACTTGAAGATTGATTGTGTCTGCTGCATTCTGACAATAGAAAAACACTCCTCCATTCCTCTGAAATGATGGAAATCAAGTAGCAGCAGCAGCACCTGTTAGAATGTGTGTGTGGTCTCGGCTACGAACAGATGTGAACTGAACCGCCAGCTGTCAATAGAGCAGGGCGGAATAGGGAAAACCCCAGTGTGCTCCCACTATGGCATAAATGTTGGAGACTATTGATACCTCTTCAATGAGCATTTTTGTGTCTGAAAACTCATAGATTCTGATTCTTCTATGTCTGTATATTAGCCTTTCAATATTTCTTCCACTACCAAAATCTTCCATATTTCAGTGTAAGCAATGATCTCCGGAAAGCCTGGACAGAAGTTAGCTAGGGTGGTAATTGTGGTAATAATAATGCGACAGTTACTCTAATAAGACAATATAGTAGACCTATATAAAATACTCCCACAACCCTACCCTTTCAAGGTTGGTGCCATACTAGTACGGCTTGCACGCCAGGGTTGGTGCCATACTAGTACGCATAAATTCTAGCGCTTTCAAATCTAGCGAAAGCTGGTAGGCCTACATATGGAAGAAGGGGGCTATGTGGTCAGTGTGCACAGCATAAAAAAAATCCTGCAGCTCACAGTGCATAATGAGAAAAGAAACTCCCACCGTGTTTTTGCTTTAAAACAGTGACTTCGCAGTGTATTTTTGTAAGCTATTTATGGTTGTATTCTAGTTTTCTTGGTCTCATTTTATAGAATGGAAAATATATTACAGAAATTGAGATGATTTTGAATGGTTTCACAATGAAAAGTACCTTGAAATTGAGCTCAAAGTAGCAGAAATGTTTGATTTTTGCCAAAATCCAAAAGTAAACAAATCATGCCACACGTCCAATACATGTCAGCTGGTGAGTCTAATATTCTTTCACAAATGTGCTGATATTATTTATACCATTTCTATACTAATGCAGTAGTCTGCGTAACAGTAAATCCTCTATTTTTTTTTTTTTGTGAAAATAAAAATTCAAAGTAGTAAGCAAAAGGAATGTAAGAGGCCAGGGGACGTGACTAATGAACAGAGAAAATGTTATTTTAGAGCCTGGAATATCTGTCTTGTTTATTCTGTACCCTATTTGGAAATTAGTAATTCAGAGACAGAGTTTGTAGATGATAACACTGGTGTGGCCTGGATCTGTCACACCAGCATAACAATCTCTAAGCTCTGTGCTGCTGTTGTCTGGACCTGTTATGAGCCAGAGCTTGTAGACTGTGAAACTGGCTTGTAGACGGTGATGGTGGAACCTGTTGCAAGGCACTGCTTGTAGACAGTGATTTTGTTTTGGTCCCACCATGTACAAGCAGTGCCGCACAATAGATCTACACTTGAATTCATGTCTCCCTGTCTTGATGTTTGAAAACTGTCTTGCTGTTTGGAAACCCTCTACTAGGATAATTTAGTTGTAAACTGCATTTATTTACTTTTAAGGCAACATGTAGTAAATATTAAAATCTCACAAAAATATCAATCCACATGTTTATGTCGGTCCGTGTGGTCCTTAACCCTTTGAGGGTCGACAGGCCCTCTCCGAAACTCGTTCTCAGGGTCGGCCAAATTTAAAAAAAAAAAAAAATTATTTTCTCTTATGAAAAGATAGAGAATCTTTTCCCGATCATAAAGACACCAAAAGTTTGAAATTTGATAGAAAACTTACGGAATTATGCTCTCGCAAAGTTAGCGGTCTCGGCAATGTTTACGCATCAGCGATTTTGCCCACTTTAAGCCCCATTTTCGGCCAATTTCACTGTACTAGTTGACAAAAACATGAATATTTCGCTAGAACTCCATTTTTTTCTATCGAATGGGTGCAAGAAACCACCCATTATAAATTCAACTATCCAGTACAGTGGTCAGAATTTAGCAATTTTGCCAATTTCACACAAATTTCAAAAGATGCCAATTCCGAATAGGGTCCAGAATAAACAAGAAAGACATTCCTGGCACTAAAATGACATTTCCTCTAGTCATTAGTCACGTCTCAAGGCCCCTCTTATATTCTTTTGCTTTCCACTTTGAATTTTTATTCTCACAAAAAATATAAGATTTACTGTTATGCAGACTACTGCATTAGTGTAAAAAATGGTATAAATATTATTGGTGCACTTGTAAAAGAATATTAGACTCACCAGTTGACGTGTATTGCACGCTTGGCACGATTTGTTTACTTTTGAAGTTTGGTAAAAATCGAACATTTCTGCTACTTCGACCTCAATTTCAAGGCACCTCTCATTGTAAAACCAGTCAAAATCATCTCAATTTCTGTAATATGTCATCCATTCTATAAAATGAGACCAAGAAAACTAGAATACAACAATAAATACCATACGAAAATACACTGCAAAGTCGCTGATTTATTAAAGAAAATGGTCAAAGTTTTTTTTTTCTCATTATGCACTGGTGCTGCAGGATTTTTTTTTAGACTGTGCACACTGACCACATAGACCCATTCTTTCATATGAAGGCCTACCAGCTTTCTCCCACTAGATTTGAGGCCGCTAGAATTTATGAGTACTAGTACGTCAAAAACCCCTACGCGTAAAACGTACTAGTACGACCAAAACCCTCAAAGGGTTAATGAAGTTACACAGGAACTCAAGCGTAGGTGATTTTTTTCTTGGCTTCACTGATACTGAGGAACTCAGTCAGACTCTTGGTTAGAACATGGGGAAGAATCTTTGGGTAGATGCCTTTCAGCTGGTCCTTGTAGTCCTTGACAGTCAAGTGACACAGGAACTCCAGAGTCTGTGGGTTATGCCACGAACTCACAGGAGACAGATCGAACTGCAGTATAATGTACTCATCTTCTCTAAGTGATCTAATTATATTTTTTTTAGTTTTTTGTCTTCAACCCACCTGATCACAATGGTATTAACAAAGAGATTGGCATTAAAGGTAAGGTACATATACCGATCTACATCATCATCTAGACTTTTAAAAGCACATCTAGATGCCACTGTCACAAAAATACAATGACTATCATCGTATGCCATTTGGAGAATTAATTCATATCTACCTCGATTGTAACTGTAAGCATCATCATCACTTTCATTACCACCACCACTACTGCAAAAATATTCATGACAGTCAAAGATGTACAGGCAATTCACATTTTCTTCAATCACCTTGAATTTCTTCACTTCTTCTTCTTCCCATATTTCACTAGAAAACGTTATGTGTTCCAAAGAGTCCTGATAGCCGAGAGCATTCCATGCTATTTTCTGAATGTCTGAGACTGTTGAGACCTTGTCTACAAAAGACTTAAGATCGACTGTGTCTACTGCATTCTGACAATAGAAGAACACTCCTCCATCCTCTGAAATGATGGAAATCAAGTAGCAGCAGCAGCACCTGTTAGAATGTGTGTGTGGTCTCGGCTACAAGCAGATGTGAATTGAACCGCCAGCTGTTGATAAAGGAGGATGGAATAGGGAAAACCCCAGTGCACGCAGAACAGGGAAAACCCCAGTGTATGCACCCACTATGGCATAAATGTCGGAGACTGTTGATACCTCTTCAATGAGCATTTTTATGTCTGAATACACCTAGATTCTGATTCTTCTATGTCTGCATATTAGCCTTTTAACCCTTTGACTGTTTATGCCATATAAATACGTCTTACGCGCCACTGTTTCTGACGTATTTATAGGCATAAATTCTAGCGGCTTCAAATCAAGCAGGAGAAAGCTGGTAGGTCCACATGTGAGAGAATGGGTCTCCATGGTCAGTGTGCACCATATAAAAAAAAATCAGGGCGTCAATGGTGCATTGTGGGAATGCCATTTCTGTTGTCCTTTTTCAGTATGCCTAGCATTAAGAAATATGTGATTCCCCAGCAAATCTGGGACTCTTCTCTTCCCAAGTGATGCTCTAACACAGATGGAAGTGTCAGTGAAGATCAATTTCATGGTTTTGAAGAGTTTGAGATCAAAAGCAATGCCCAGCATACCAGAAGAATGGAGGAGGAGGAAGAGGAAGAAGAGGAAGAAGAGGAAGAAGAGGAAGAAGAGGAAGAAGAGGAAGAAGAGGAGGAGGAAGAAGAGGAGGAAGAAGAGGAGGAGGAAGAGGAGGAGGAAGAGGAAGAGGAAGAGGAAGGAGGAAGAGGGGAAGAGGAAGAGGAAGAGGAAGAGGAAGAGGAGGAGGAGGAGGAGGAGGAGGAGGAGGAGGAGGAGGAGGAGGAGGAGGAGGAGGAGGAGGAGCAGGAGGAGCAGGAGGAGCAGGAGGAGGAGGAGGAGGAGGAGGAGGAGGAGCTGACGTTTGATGAACGTAAACGAGGGTGGAGGAAGGAGGCAGCTGATAAGGAAAGATTAGGTGACCATCCTCCTCTCTTTGTTTTTGCTGGTACACTAACATTTCTGTCTGTCTATTTGTCTGATTGCCAAGCTCCCTGTCTATCCGTCTAACTCTCTGTCTCAGAGAGAGCCACAAGACTGCGTCATCACATTTACTCACATCTTCAAACAGAGTATAGCACTTTGTCTGGATTTCTTGGGTTATCCTAGGTAATTTACACTATGTATTTTATTTTTATTTTTATTTTTTATTTAAAAATTTGTGCACACATACAGAGGTACAAAAAATACAGAAAAGAGCAGTATGCCAAAGCCACTTATACTATGCATAGCATTACGGGCTGGCTTAAAATTAACTTAAGATGAACTAAGCAATGATGACATCGGTGATAAAACTTTAATGTAAACAGATTACTATAAAGCACAAGTGAGTATTACAAAGACAGGTCATATGGTTGTATGCATTGTTGTACATTCAGTAGAATGGAGTATTCTGTTAGGTAGTGTATTTAAAAAATAATAAAGTTAGATTGGGTTTTAGGTTTAACATTTATGTGATATAATTGTGAGAAACATTTAAGATATGCAATTTATAAGGTTCAGTTATTCAGTATTTATTTGGTTTTGGGTGAGTAAGTGATCTTTGAGAAGAGACTTGAATTTATAAACAGGTAGTGTTTCTTTTATATTTACAGGTATGAGTTCCAGATTTTAGGGCCTTTTATGTGCATTGAGTTTTTGCATAGTGTGAGATGGACACGAGGAAACATCAAAGAGTGATCTGTGCCTTGTGTTATGGTCATGTGTTCTGTTGAGGTTGGCAAGGAGATGTTTGAGGGGAGGGTTATATTAGAGTTAAGTGTTCTATGTATGTAATAGGTGCAGTAATAAGTATGAATGTTTTGTATGGTGAATAGGTTTAGTGTATTGAATATTGGTGGAGTGTGCTGCCTATAGTGAGAATTTGTTATCATTCTAACTGCAGCCTTTGTTGGGTAATTAGTGGTCTGAGATGGTTACTTGTTGTTGAGCCCCATGCACAAATTCCATAGGTGAGATAGGGGTAAATAAGAGAGTGATATAGGGCCAGGAGGGCTGACTGTGGAGCATAGTACCGTATCTTCGATAGTATGCCTACAGTCTTGGAAATTTTCTTAGAAATTTGTTGTATATGTGTATGAAATTTGAGTCTATTATCAAGGTGGATTCCTAAGAATTTTCCCTCTGTTAGCTTTGTGATAGGTGATCCGTTTATCATTATGTTAAGAGGGACATCTGTAGCTCTGTTACCAAACTGAATGAAGTAGGTTTTGTCAATGTTGTGTAAGTTTGTTAGTCCTCATCCAGGTAGATATTTTCTGTAATTCTGTATTTACAGTATTGGCTAGCGTGACTGGGCTCGGGTGGGAGAAGACGTATGTAGTGTCATCTGCAAATAGTGTGGGTTTGAGTAATTGCGAAGCATTTGGTAGGTCATTTATGTATAGGAGAAAGAGAAGAGGGCCAAGGACACTTCCTGTGGGACAACCAACTGTAATTGGTTGTGCAGAAGAGTTTGCCCCATTTGCATACACATATTGGCTTCTGTTGCTGAGGTATGACTTGAGGTAGTTGAGGGAGTGCCCTCTTATACCATAGTGTGACAATTTTACGTGGAGCAAGTCATGGTTAACTGTATCAAAAGCTTTACGTAAGTCAATGAAGATCCCAGTGGGACTTCTTTTTTCTCTATTGCAGTGTATATATGTTCTAGCATGTGTATAATAGCATCATTAGTATTTTTATTTGGCCTGAATCCAAATTGGCAGGGGTTGAGTATGTTTGGGAGATAAGGTAGGAGTAGATTCGTTTATGAATTAATTTTTCGAAGATTTTTGAGAGAGGGTTGTAAGTTGGATATTGGCCTATAGTTATTCAACTCTGTTTGGTCTCCTCCTTTGTGGATCGGGGTGACCCTTGCTATTTTGAGTCACTGTGGGGAAGGTGGAGGATTCAATGGATTTGTTAAAGAGTGTTGCAATGATTGGTGATAGCACTTGTGACACTTTTTTTTGTATATAAAGGGTGGTAAGGTATTTAAATCTCCTGCCTTGTTTTTTAGCGTGTTGATAATAAGGGAGACTTCGTATGGGTTAGTCGGAGCTAGGAACAGTGTGTTCGGGTAGTTGCCAGTGAGGTAGTCATTTGGTGGGGTATCTGAGCTTGGAGTTTTATTGGCAAGGTTTTGTCTATAGTGGAGAAGAAGTCATTGAGTCTGTTTGCTGTTTCTGTTGGTGGGAGTTGGGGTTCATCTGATTTTGCTAATTTTATTTCGCTATTTCGTGATATCTTTTTTGTTCCTAGAATTTCTGATAGGGTTTTCCAGGTCTTTTTTTATCACCTCGTAAGTTGGATAATGTTCTCATAATACAATTTTTTTGCCCTTCTTATCAGGCTGGTTAGATTGACGAGTAACGTTTTGTTTGGTCTCTGGTTATGTGACCCATTCTGTACTGTTTTTTATATTGGTGTTTTGTATTTATGGATTTGAGAATGCTGGTGTTAACCAGGGAACTGTTCAGTCTCTTAGCTGTCATCTGTTTAGTTTTTTTAGGGCAGTGCTTGTTATAGAGGTATTGGGTCTTTTTTAGAAAATTATTAATACATTCGTCAATATCTGTATAGATTTCTAGCTCAGTGTGCCAGTCAATGTTTGCTACTGCTGTTGTGAAGTTATTAATGGCTGCCTCATTGTGAAGTCTGAAGGTGACTTTAGTAGTGTCTTGGGGTAATTTACCAAGAGTGTTATGAGAAAAGTAGGGTAGTGGTCTGTGGTATTATCTGTAATTATGCCTGATTTTAAAGGGATATGGTGTTGGTCCAGATGTGGTCAAGTAGGGAAACACTAGTCTCTGTAACTCTTGTAGGTTTTGTTACTGTTGGTAGCAACATACAGTTACTCATTTGTGTTTGTGAATTCAGTAACGTGTGGGTCCTGGTCTTGCAGGAGATTTATATTGAAGTCACCTGAGAGTAGTAAGTGATCTTTGTTCATGCGTGCATCACTTATCATACTTCCTAGGTTTTGACTAAATTGGCTAATGTTTGACTGTGGAACTCTGTAAATGTTTATCAATGTGAGAGGTTTTTGTAGGTATTTGGATTTGAATTTGGCTATTATATATTCCCCATGTTCATCCCTTGTGCAAGTATTAGTGATACATTCTAGTTGGTCTGAGTAGTATATGGCTGTGCCACCCCCTTGTTGGTCTGGCCTACAGTTGTGTATGGCTGTGTAACCAGGAATGGCATAGACATCTGTACTATCAGGCTTTAGCCAGGTTTCAGTTAGTGTAATGATGGACATATTGGCATGTAAGGAATTTAGTAATGCTATGAGGTCATCGTAATGCTTGCTTAAAGATCTGATATTGTAGTTAAAGATAGTTATGTTGTTGGCACTGAGAAGTGCCTTTGATTGTTCTGCAGTGTAGTAATTACAGTAACTGTTTGAATCATTTAAGTCATTAAATAAGAGGTTGGTATCAGGATCAATGCTTGTAATCATAAGATTTGTAGTGAATCTATAGTTAGAATTAAGTATAAAACAAAGTAAATAGTCTTAAGCTAAAAAATAGCACCTGAATTATTTAACAAATGTAAAATAATGAGCTAAGGTAGTTTTGGAATATAATGGCCAAAGGTTGTGAACTTATTCTACTTTAGCACCTGAGGAATAGCACCTTGATTATTTTAACAATTGTGAATGTATAAACTAGGGTAGTTATATAAAGCTAAAATAAAGGAGAAAATATATGAGGACTAAAATTAAGTAATGGTAAACAAAGTAAATGGACAGGTGGTCACTATGAAATAATATTGGTTTAGGGAGTAAGATCTGATTTGTAATATTAAATAAATTGAGCAGTTTATTGCACAATAAAAGTAAAAAAAAATGAGGTAGTTGGTACTAGCTAGCAAAAGATAGTTTTGGTACTTGCAAAAATAGTATTTGGAATATACACTAATTGCATACAGAATAAAAAGTGACTAAAAAACAAGTAGTGATAACAAAATTAATGGACAGGTAAGAATAATGAATATTATTAATTTGGGAGTAAGATTTGACTTGTAATTTAAAATTATGAGCAATTTATAGTAGTAAGAAAGAAGTATAGAGTATTGGAGGTATTTCATTAGCTAGTGATGAAAAATAATAAAATAATAATGTACAATATAATAGTAACGTACACTATATGCACCACACGTAATATGTATTAAGGGCACTTATCTAATCTGTTACAAAATGTCAGCTTTTCTAAGGAAGGTAGAGAAATCGTGTTCATTTGAGATAGTATATTGTTGTCCTGTTGATGTTTTCCTTACTAGTATTTTCCCATCTCGCGTGAAACACTGATGTATTTTATTTTCCTGTTTAAGTTTTCTCAGCCTGAACAGAAGGTTTTGACGTTTTTTTGTTAGACACTCATTTATGTACACTCCATTTTTCATTGTAATTGCTGATTTAATTAAGTCCTTTCTTTTATCGTATGAATGAAGTCGGTCATTATACTGTGTTTACTTCCTGGTTTTCCTAGCAAACGTGTTTCTTTGATTTCATTGTTTTGCACGATGACTTGTACGTGGTTCTGTATTATCCTGATAGCAGTTTCTTTGCACTGTGCTTGTGTTATGTTCACTAGGAATGTGTGGACTGTTTATTATAACTGCATCAGACAACTTATCTTGTTCAGTTTTGTCGTCTTGGAAATCAAGGTATTCATTTAGTCGAGTGTGATGTTCTGATTCCAGTCCTTGATTGCTTCTTCAACCTTCATATTTATTGTTGTTATTTGCTCAGTGTGACTGGCTATAGCTGCTTTTAGAGTATTTTCTGTGTCAAACACTTCCCGATGTAATCTTCTCTTCAAGGTTTTGGATCTTATTCTCGAGGTTGGTTATCTTGGATTCTCGTCGCTCGAGTGTTGCTTTGATATCTTTGATTTCATTTTCTAGAGCAACGATGTAGTCCTTGATATTGTCAGGAATAATCATACCTGAGTTATCATGGGTGAATCCTTTGAAGGGAGTGGAGTAGTTGGAGGGGGAGTCAGCCATGTTTGTTGTTGCTGTTGTTGTTGTTCCTTGGGTGGCGGCAGAGAGAGGGGTTGATGATACACTGGCGTCCTGCTGGGTAGACAAGTTGAGTTCTAGGGTCCTTGCTGTTATTCTTTTATTACTGGTGTTGATTCTTCTGCGATATCCTTTCATAGTTATCACTGAAGTAGATACTGTGTAGCAATGGAGGAGAAGGCTTGTTTTCTCGGAGCTTGGGTTAAGTGATTGTCTGGCAGCGGAGGCAGTGTTTGGGTTAGCAGGGCTGTCTTCCTTAGATCTTCTAATTTTGTCAAGATTTGGGTTACATTCTTAGTATTCTTGGGTCATGTTGTGGTCTACGTGGGTTCATGTAGTTGAACTTTCACTTTAGGCCATCACAAGTTTTGTTGAGCGATGTTTTTTGAGAAAGAAGAGCTGGCAGGATACCGTTGCTGCCGCTGCCGCTGCCGGCAGACAGATTGAAAGACATAGAATGAGGGAGAAAGATAATCAGATAGAATGGAGGGGAAGCAGCATCTGACCCCATTGTTTAGACACGTGGGAGGGGGAGTGAGTAATGAGATAATATGTCATTTTGACAGCTGCCGACCCCTGACTCAAAACAATTATAAGCCACACGCTTGCACACAAGAAAAGCTTGCTGAATGGAGATAATAGCAGTTATATGAAAGTATCTAGTGACTATATATGTGTATATATATATATTATAGAAACCAGAAGCAAGAAGGGAAGGCAGGAATGAAGGAAGCACAGATGAAGGAATGTAGGAGGAGAGGTAGGAAAGGAATAGAGGAAAGAAGGAAGGAATGATGACACATGGGCATTTACCTAGGATAACTACCTAACACAACTGCCTGCTAATACTTTGAAGAAAACTGCTCAGACAAGGTGTTTTGTCTTTGCACATAAAAAAAAAAAGTCCACAAAAATGCACACACACTAGTTTTATGTGTGAGGAGTGTAAAACACCATTGTGTATGAAAACATGTTTCACAGAGTTCCACAAGCTGCAGAAATTCTCGGAATATGTTCGGTGGCTGTACATTTGTATATATATTATAGAACAATAGTAATAAACAATTTTTTGTATTGTTTGTTTTTGTAAACAAGTTTTGTAAACAATATATTGATAATTATGTTTGTGTGCTTATTGTGTTGTATACAACGAGTGTATATATGTACACTGCACCTTACTTTGGTCTCATAGGCCACATAAGTTATGTGAAAAAAATAAAATACTGAAAAAAACAAAAAAAAAAATTCATATACAAGTAAACTAAAGTTTACCGGCTGAGCGGCAATCGCCACTGTTGCCATACACAGCTCATTTTCTGCAAACTTCACAGCTCTATATCTCGGTAAGTACTGATGGCAAAATTTTTTTGGGGGCTAAAACACTCAGAAAAATAATCTTAACATTTTCATGAGAACAAATATTTTTTTTTTTTCAAATATTTTGCGACATAGAATGACAGTTTCAGAAAGGGGCATGCGACAGTCAAAGGGTTAATATTTCTTCCACTGCCAAAATCTTCCATATTTCACTGTAAGCAATGAGCTCTGGACAGCCTGGACAGAAGTTTGCTGGCTTGCACGCCAGGGTTGGTGCCATACTAGTACGCATAAATTCTAGCGCTTTCAAATCTAGCGAAAGCTGGTAGGCCTACATATGGAAGAATGGGGCTATGTGGTCAGTGTGCACAGCATAAACAAAATCCTGCAGCTCACAGTGCATAATGAGAAAAGAAACTCCGACCGTGTTTTTGCTTTAAAACAGTGACTTCGCAGTGTATTTTCGTATGCTATTTATGGTTGTATTCTAGTTTTCTTGGCCTCATTTTATAGAATGGAAAATATATTACAGAAATTGAGATGATTTTGAATGGTTTCACAATGAAAAGTACCTTGAAATTGAGCTCAAAGTAGCAGAAATGTTTGATTTTTGCCAAAATCCAAAAGTAAACAAATCATGCCACACGTCCAATACATGTCAGCTGGTGAGTCTAATATTCTTTCACCAATGTACTGATATTATTTATACCATTTCTGTACTAATGCAGTAGTCTGCATTAGTACAGTAGTAAGCAGAAGAAATGTAAGAGAGGCCAGGGGACATGACTAATGAACAGAGAAAATGTTATTTTAGTACCTGGAATATCTGTCTTGTTTATTCAATACCCTATTTGGAAATTAGTAATTCAGAGGCAGAGTTTGTAGATGATAACACTGGTGTGGCCTGGATCTGTCACACCAGCATAACAATCTCTAAGCTCTGTGCTGCTGTTGTCTGGACCTGTTATGAGCCAGAGCATGTAGACTGTGAAACTGGCTTGTAGACGGTGATGCTGGAACCTGTTGTAAGGCACTGCTTGTAGACGGTGATTTTGTTCTGGTCCCACCATGTACAAGCAGTGATGCACAATAGATCTACACTTGAATTCATGTCTCCATGTCTTGATGTTTGGAAACTGTCCTGCTGTTTGGAAACCCTCTACTAGGATAATTTAGTTGTAAACTACATTTGCCCTTAAGACAACATGTAGTAAATATTAAAACCTCACAAAAATATCAAAGCACATGTTTATGTCGGTCCGTGTGGTCCTTAATGAAGTTACACAGGAACTCAAGCGTAGGTGATTTTTTCCTTGGCTTCACTGATACTGAGGAACTCAGTCAGACTCTTGGTTAGAACATGGGGAAGAATCTCTGGGTAGATGCCTTTCAACTGGTCCTTGTAGTCCTTGACAGTCAAGTGACACAGGAACTCCAGAGTCTGTGGGTTATGCCATGAACTCACAGGAGACAGATCGAACTGCAGTATAATGTACTCATCTTCTCTAAGTGATCTAATTATATTATTTTTTAGTTTTTTGTCTTTAACCAACCTGATCACCATTGGTATTAACAAAGAGATTGGCATTAAAGGTAAGGTACATATACCAGTCTACATCATCATCTAGACTTTTAAAAAGCACATCTAGATGACACTGTCACGAAAATACAATGACTATCATTGTATGCCATTTGCAGAATTAATTCATATCTACCTCCACTGTAACTGTAATCCTCGTCATCACTTTCATTACCGCCACCACTACTGCAAAAATATTCATGACAGTCAATGAAGTACAGGCGATTCACTTTTTCTTCAATCACCTTGAGTTTCTTCACTTCTTCTTCTTCCCGTATTTCACTAGAAAAAGTTGTGTTCCAAAGAGTCCTGATAGCCGAGAGCATTACACTCCATTTTGTGAATGTCCGAGACTGTTGAGACCTTGAGGTTTCTAAACCTGTATTCCCTGGAACGCAGGAGGGAGAGATACATGATTATATACACCTGGAAAATCCTAGAGGGACTAGTACCGAACTTGCACACGAAAATCACTCACTACGAAAGCAGAAGACTTGGCAGACTATGCACCATCCCCCCAATGAAAAGCAGGGGTGTCACTAGCACGTTAAGAGACCATACAATAAGTGTCAGGGGCCCGAGACTGTTCAACTGCCTCCCAGCACACATAAGGGGGATTACCAACAGACCCCTGGCAGTCTTCAAGCTGGCACTGGACAAGCACCTAAAGTCAGTTCCTGATCAGCCGGGCTGTGGCTCGTACGTTGGTTTGCGTGCAGCCAGCAGCAACAGCCTGGTTGATCAGGGGCAGATCCACCAGGAGGCCTGGTCACAGACCGGGCCGCGGGGGCGTTGACCCCCGAAACTCTCTCCAGGTAAACTCCAGGTAATACATCTGAAGATCGATTGTGTCTGCTGCATTCTGGCAATAGAAGAACACTCCTCCATTCTCTGAAATGATGGAAATCAAGTAGCAGCACTAGCACCTGTTAGAATGTGTGTGTGGTCTCGGCCACGAACAGATGTGAACTGAACCGCCAGCTGTTGATAGAGCGGGATGGAATAGGGAAAACCCCAGTGTGCGCAGAATAGGGAAAACCCCAGTGTGCGCAGAATAGGGAAAACCCCAGTGTGTGCACCCACTATGGCATAAATGTCAGAGACTGTTGATACCTCTTCAATGAGCATTTTTGTGTCTGAATACTCATAGATTCTGATTCTTCTATGTCTGTATATTAGCCTTTTAATATTTATTCCACTACCAAAATCTTCCATATTTCACTGTAAGCAATGAGCTCTGGACAGCCTGGACAGAAGTTTGCTAGGGTGGTAATTGTGGCAATAATAATGCCACAGTCACTCTAACACCATAATATAGTAGACCTATATAAAGTATTACCACAACCCTTCAAACCTTTCAAGGTTGGAGCCATACTAGTATAGCTTGCATGCCAGGGTTGGTGTCGTACTAGTACGCATAAATTCTAGCGCTTTCAAATCTAGCGAAAGCTGGTATGCCTACATATGAAAGAATGGGGCTATGTGGTCAGGGTGCACAGCATAAAAAAAATCTGCAGCTCACAGTGCATAATGAGAAAAGAAACTCCGACCGTGTTTTTGCTTTAAAACAGTGACTTCGCAGTGTATTTTAGTATGCTATTTATGGTTGTATTCTAGTTTTCTTGGTCTCATTTTATAGAATGGAAAATATATTACAGAAATTGAGATGATTTTGAATGGTTTCGCAATGAAAAGTACCTTGAAACTGAGCTCAAAGTAGCAGAAATGTTTGAATTTGGTCAAAGTCCAAAAGTAAACAAATCATGTCACACATCCAATACATGTCAGCTGGTGAGTCTAATATTCTTTCACAAATGTGCTGATATTATTTATACCATTTCTATACTAATGCAGTAGTCTGCGTAACAGTAAATCCTCTATTTTTATTATTTTTGTGAAAATAAAAATTCAAAGTAGTAAGCAAAAGAAATGTAAGAGAGGCCAGGGGACATGACCAATGAACAGAGAAAATGTTATTTTAGAGCCTGGAATATCTGTCTTGTTTATTCTGTACCCTATTTGGAAATTAGTAATTCAGAGGCAGAGTTTGTAGATGATAACACTGGTGTGGCCTGGATCTGTCACACCAGCATAACAATCTCTAAGCTCTGTGCTGCTGTTGTCTGGACCTGTTATGAGCCAGAGCTTGTAGACTGTGAAACTGGCTTGTAGACGGTGATGCTGGAACCTGTTGCAAGGCACTGCTTGTAGACGGTGATTTTGTTTTGGTCCCACCATGTACAAGCAGTGCCGCACAATAGATCTACACTTGAATTCATGTCTCCCTGTCTTGATGTTTGGAAACTGTCTTGCTGTTTGGAAACCCTCTACTAGGATAATTTAGTTGTAAACTGCATTTATATACTTTTAAGGCAACATGTAGTAAATATTAAAATCTCACAAAAATATCAATGCACATGTTTATGTCGGTCCGTGTGGTCCTTAATGAAGTTACACAGGAACTCAAGCGTAGGTGATTTTTTTCTTGGCTTCACTGATACTGAGGAACTCAGTCAGACTCTTGGTTAGAACATGGGGAAGAATCTTTGGGTAGATGCCTTTCAGCTGGTCCTTGTAGTCCTTGACAGTCAAGTGACACAGGAACTCCAGAGTCTGTGGGTTATGCCACGAACTCACAGGAGACAGATCGAACTGCAGTATAATGTACTCATCTTCTCTAAGTGATCTAATTATATTTTTTTTAGTTTTTTGTCTTCAACCCACCTGATCACCATGGTATTAACAAAGAGATTGGCATTAAAGGTAAGGTACATATACCCATCTACATCATCATATAGACTTTTAAAAGCACATCTAGATGCCAATGTCACAAAAATACAATGACTATCATCATATGCCATTTGGAGAATTAATTCATATCTACCTCCATTGTAACTGTAATCATCATCATCACTTTCATTACCACCACCACTACTGCAAAAATATTCATGACAGTCAAAGAAGTACAGGCAATTCACATTTTCTTCAATCACCTTGAATTTCTTCACTTCTTCTTCTTCCCATATTTCACTAGAAAACGTTATGTGTTCCAAAGAGTCCTGATAGCCGAGAGCATTCCATGCTATTTTCTGAATGTCTGAGACTGTTGAGACCTTGTCTACAAAAGACTTGAAGATCGACTGTGTCTGCTGCATTCTGACAATAGAAGAACACTCCTCCATCCTCTGAAATGATGGAAATCAAGTAGCAGCAGCAGCACCTGTTAGAATGTGTGTGTGGTCTCGGCTACAAGCAGATGTGAATTGAACCGCCAGCTGTTGATAGAGCAGGATGGAATAGGGAAAACCCCAGTGCACGCAGAACAGGGAAAACCCCAGTGTATGCACCCACTATGGCATAAATGTTGGAGACTGTTGATACCTCTTCAATGAGCATTTTTGTGTCTGAATACACCTAGATTCTGATTCTTCTATGTCTGTATATTAGCCTTTTAACCCTTTGACTGTTTATGCCATATAAATACATCTTATGCGCCACTGTTTCTGACATATTTATAGGCATAAATTCTAGCGGCTTCAAATCAAGCAGGAGAAAGCTGGTAGGCCCACATGTGAGAGAATGGGTCTCCCTGGTCAGTGTGCACCATATAAAAAAAAATCAGGGCGTCAATGGTGCATTGTGGGAATGCCATTTCTGTTGTCCTTTTTCAGTATGCCTAGCAGTAAGAAATATGTGATTCCCCAGCAAATCTGGGACTCTTCTCTTCCCAAGTGATGCTCTAACACAGATGGAAGTGTCAGTGAAGATCAATTTCATGGTTTTGAGGAGTTTGAGATCAAAGA
>NC_069455.1:2274663-2291450 GCF_026875155.1 Cherax quadricarinatus | reverse complement strand
ATGTAGGGGGAAAGGGGTGGGGAAAGGGAAATAGGAATGAAGTAGGAGGAATGTGACACATGGGATTTACTAGGATAACTACCTAACACAACTGCCTGCTAATACTTTGAAGAAAACTGCTCAGACGAGGTGTTTTGTCTTTGCACATAAAAAAAAAAAGTCCACAAAAATGCACACACACTAGTTTTATGTGTGAGGAGTGTAAAACACCATTGTGTATGAAAACATGTTTCACAGAGTTCCACAAGCTGCAGAAATTCTCGGAATATGTTCGGTGGCTGTACATTTGTATATATATTATCGAACAATAGTAATAAACAATTTTTTGTATTGTTTGTTTTTGTAAACAAGTTTTGTAAACAATATATTGATAATTATGTTTGTGTGCTTATTGTGTTGTATACAACGAGTGTATATATGTACATTGCACCTTACTTTGGTCTCATAGGCAACATAAGTTATGTGAAAAAAATAAAATACTGAAAAAAACAAAAAAAAAATTCATATACAAAGTAAACTAAACTTTACCGGCTGAGCGGCAATCGCCACTGTTGCCATACACAGCTCATTTTCTGCAAACCTCACAGCTCTATATCTCGGTAAGTACTGATGGCAAAATTTTTTTGGGGGCTAAAACACTCAGAAAAATAATCTTAACATTTTCATGAGAACAAATATTTTTTTTTTTCAAATATTTTGCGACATAGAATGACAGTTTCAGAAAGGGGCATGCGACAGTCAAAGGGTTAATATTTCTTCCACTGTCAAAATCTTCCATATTTCACTGTAAGCAATGAGCTCTGGACAGCCTGGACAGAAGTTTGCTAGGGTGGTAATTGTGGCAAAAATAATGCCACAATCACTCTAATACCACAATACAGTAGACCTATATAAAATATTACCACAACCCTTTAACCCTTTCAAGGTTGGTGCCATACTAGTACGGCTTGCACGCCAGGGTTGGTGCCATACTAGTACGCATAAATTCTAGCGCCTTCAAATCTAGCGAAAGCTGGTAGGCCTACATATGGAAGAATGGGGCTATGTGGTCAGTGTGCACAGCATAAAAAAAAATCCTGCAGCTCACAGTGCATAATGAGAAAAGAAACTCCGACCGTGTTTTTGCTTTAAAACAGTGACTTCGCAGTGTAATTTCGTATGCTATTTATGGTTGTATTCTAGTTTTCTTGGCCTCATTTTATAGAATGGAAAATATATTACAGAAATTGAGATGATTTTGAATGGTTTCACAATGAAAAGTACCTTGAAATTGAGCTCAAAGTAGCAGAAATGTTTGATTTTTGCCAAAATCCAAAAGTAAACAAATCATGCCACACGTCCAATACATGTCAGCTGGTGAGTCTAATATTCTTTCACAAATGTACTGATATTATTTATACCATTTCTATACTAATGCAGTAGTCTGCGTAACAGTAGATCCTCTATTTTTTTTTTTTTGTGAAAATAAAAATTCAAAGTAGTAAGCAGAAGAAATGTAAGAGAGGCCAGGGGACATGACTAATGAACAAAGAAAATGTTATTTTAGTGCCTGGAATATCTGTCTTGTTTATTCAATACCCTATTTGGAAATTAGTAATTCAGAGGCAGAGTTTGTAGATGATAACACTGGTGTGGCCTGGATCTGTCACACCAGCATAACAATCTCTAAGCTCTGTGCTGCTGTTGTCTGGACCTGTTATGAGCCAGAGCTTGTAGACTGTGAAACTGGCTTGTAGACGGTGATGCTGGAACCTGTTGTAAGGCACTGCTTGTAGACGGTGATTTTGTTCTGGTCCCACCATGTACAAGCAGTGATGCACAATATATCTACACTTGAATTCATGTCTCCATGTCTTGATGTTTGGAAACTGTCCTGCTGTTTGGAAACTGTCCTGCTGTTTGGAAACCCTCTACTAGGATAATTTAGTTGTAAACTACATTTGCCCTTAAGGCAACATGTAGTAAATATTAAAACCTCACAAAAATATCAAAGCGCATGTTTATGTCTGTCCGTGTGGTCCTTAATGAAGTTACACAGGAACTCAAGCGTAGGTGATTTTTTCCTTGGCTTCACTGATACTGAGGAACTCAGTCAGACTCTTGGTTAGAACATGGGGAAGAATCTCTGGGAAGATGCCTTTCAACTGGTCCTTGTAGTCCTTGACAGTAAAGTGACACAGGAACTCCAGAGTCTGTGGGTTATGCCATGAACTCACAGGAGACAGATCGAACTGCAGTATAATGTACTCATCTTCTCTAAGTGATCTAATTATATTATTTTTTAGTTTTTTGTCTATAACCCACCTGATACTTGACGTGCTGTTGGAGTGTGAGCAACGTAACATTTATGAAGGGGTTCAGGGAAACCGGCAGGCCGGACTTGAGTCCTGGAGATGGGAAGTACAGTGCCTGCACTCTGAAGGAGGGGTGTTAATGTTGCAGTTTAAAAACTGTAGTGTAAAGCACCCTTCTGGCAAGACAGTGATGGAGTGAATGATGGTGAAAGTTTTTCTTTTTCGGGCCACCCTGCCTTGATGGGAATCGGCCAGTGTGATAATAATAAATAAAAAAAAAAAAAAAAAAAAAAAAAAACCTGATCACCATGGCATTAACAAAGAGACTGGCATTAAAGGTAAGGTACACATACCCGTCTACATCATCATCTAGACTTTTAAAAGTACATCTAGATGTCACTGTCGCAAAAATACAATGACTATCATTGTAAGCTATTTGTAGAATTAATTCATATCTACCTCCACTGTAACTGTAATCCTTGTCTTCACTATCATTACCACCATCACTACTGCAAAAATATTCATGACAGTCAATGAAGTACAGGCAATTCACATTTTCTTAAATCACCTTGAGTTTCTTCACATCTTCTTATTCCCATATTTCACTAGAAAAAGTTGTGTGTTCCAAAGAGTCCTGATAGCCGAGAGCATTACACACTATTTTGTGAATGTCTGAGACTGTTGAGACCTTGTCTACAAAAGACGTCAATATTGATTGTGCCTGCTGCTTTGTGACAATAGAAGAACACTCCTCCATCCTCTGAAATGATGGAAATCAAGTAGCAGCAGCAGCACCTGTTAGAATGTGTGTGTGGTCTCGGCTACGAACAGATGTGAACTGAACCGCCAGCTGTTGATAGAGTGGGATGGAATAGGGAAAACCCCAGTGTGCGCAGAATAGGGAAAACCCGTGTGTGCACCCACTATGGCATAATGTCGGAGACTGTTGATACCTCTTCAATGAGCATTTTTGTGTCTGAATACTCCTAGATTTTGATTCTTCTATGTCTGTATATTAGCCTTTCAATATTTCTTCCTCTACCAAAATCTTCCATATTTCAGTGTAAGCAATGAGCTCTGGACAGCCTGGACAGAAGTTTGCTAGGTTGGTAATTGTGGCAATAATAATGTCACAGTCACTCTAATATCAAAATATAGTAGACCAATATAAAATATTACCACAACCCTTTAACCCTTTCAAGGTTCGTGCCATACTAGTATGGCTTGCATGCCAGGGTTGGTGCCGTACTAGTACGCATAAATTATAGCGCCTTCAAATCTAGCAAAAGCTGGTAGTCCTACTTATGAAAGAATGGGGCTATGTGGTCAGTGTGCACAGTATAAAAAAAAATCCTGCAGCTCACAGTGCATAATGAGAAAAGAAACTCCGACCGTGTTTTTGCTTTAAAACAGTGACTTCGCAGTGTATTTTAGTATGCTATTTATGGTTGTATTCTAGTTTTCTTGGTCTAATTTTATAGAATGGAAAATATATTACAGAAATTGAGATGATTTTGAATGGTTTCACAATGAAAAGTACCTTGAAATTGAGCTCAAAGTAGCAGAAATGTTTGATTTTTGCCAAAGTCCAAAAGGATACAAATCATGCCACACATCCAATACATGTCAGCTGGTGAGTCTAATATTCTATCCAAAGTGTGCTGATATTATTTATACCATTTTTACACTAATGCAGTAGTGTACATAACAGTAAATCTTATATTTTTTTTTTTTTTGTGAAAATAAAAATTCAAAGTGGTAAGCAAAAGAAATGTAAGAGAGGCCAGGGGACGTGACTAATGAACAGAGAAAATGTTATTTTAGTGCCTGGAATGTCTGTCTTGTTTATTCTAGATCCTATTTGGAAATTAGTAATTCAGAGGCAGAGTTTGTAGATGATAAGACTGGTGTGGCCTGGATCTGTCACACCAGCATAACAATCTCTAAGCTTTGTGCTGCTGTTGTCTGGACCTATTATGAGCCAGAGCTTGTAGACTGTGAAACTGGCTTGTAGACGGTGATGCTGGAACCTGTTGTAAGGCACTGCTTGTAGACGTTGATTTTGTTCTGGTCCCAACATCCACAAGCAGTGCCGCACAATAGATCTACACTTGAATTCATGTCTCCCTGTCTTGATGTTTGGAAACTGTCTTGCTGTTTGGAAACCCTCTACTAGGATAATTTAGTTGTAAACTACATTTATTTACCCTTAAGGCAATATGTAGTAAATCATAAAATCTCACAAAAATATCAATGCACATGTTTAAGTCAGTCCTTGTAGTCCTTAACGAAGTTAGACAGATTTTAGATTTTGCCACCGAAGTGGCTAGTTTATTGTGCACCCCATATCCATCCTGTGGACGGTAGCGCGAGAGCATATGGATACACAAAAGGCCTAGGAACTAGGCCCCAAAGGGTTAACAGGAATACATATGGATTTATATCTACATATCTATAGTTCACTTATCTGTTATAAGCAAATTTAGGAAATTTGCTTAGTATATCTGGTATCTTATTTTCATTAATAAGATATCTTGACATGTCACATAGGTTATTATACTGTCTGTCTCTGTATTCCTCAATAAGTGGACAATTAAGCACATAGTGTTCAAGAGAGTGACCATATGCCTGATCACATAATTTACATTTAGTTTGATCATCATCTGTGTGTCTCCCAAAGTGCCAGAAGTACTTGTAACCAAGCCTAAGCCTGGCCACTACAACATTAGTCAGTCTGTTCACATTGCAAGTTGCTCCATAAACATACTTATCTACGTTCATGTTATCATAGTGGGTTATAGATCTACTCAGGCTTCTAACTGCATTCCTATAACAATCATTTTCATTATTTACTTCTCTCCTAATATTATTCCTAATGCTAGACACAGTTATACCAAAGTTATATTCTACATTCTCCTTCTCGATACTCTTCTTGGCTAACATATCAACTTTATCATGAAGGAGTAATCCGATGTGTGATGGGATCCATAGCAATTGTACATTAATTCCCTTGTCCCTAATTTTTGAGTATCTATACCTGGCTTCCCCAATGAGCATGTTGTTGGAGTCATTATATGAGCCAAGAGCCTTCAATGATGACATAGAATCAGTAATGATGATAGAGTCAAGCTCAGTGTCATAGGTTAGACAGGAACTCAAGCATAGGTGATTTTTTCCTTGGCTTCACTGATACTGATGAACTCAGTCAGACTCTTGGTTAAAACATGGGGAAGAATCTCTGGGTAGGTGCCTTTCAGCTGGTCCTGGTAGTCCTTGACAGTCAAGTGACACAGGAACTCAAGCGTCGGAGGGTTATGCCATGAACTCATAGGAGACAGATCGAACTGCAGTATAATGTACTCATCTTCTCTAAGTGATCTAATTATATTATTTTTTAGTTTTTTGTCTTTAACCGACCTGATCACCATTGGTATTAACAAAGAGATTGGCATTAAAGGTAAGGTACATATACACGTCTACATCATCATCTAGACTTTTAAAAAGCACATCTAGATGCCACTGTCACAAAAATACAATGACTATCATTGTATGCCATTTGTAGAATTAATTCATATCTACCTCCACTGTAACTGTAATCCTCGTCATCACTTTCATTACCGCTACGACTACTGCAAAAATATTCATGACAGTCAATGAAGTACAGGCGATTCACTTTTTCTTCAATCACCTTGAATTTCTTCACTTCTTCTTCTTCCCGTATTTCACTAGAAAAAGTTGTGTTCCAAAGAGTCCTGATAGCCGAGAGCATTACACTCTATTTTGTGAATGTCCGAGACTGTTGAGACCTTGTCTACAAAACATCTGAAGATCGATTGTGTCTGCTGCATTCTGGCAATAGAAGAACACTCCTCCATTCTCTGAAATGATGGAAATCAAGTAGCAGCAGTAACACCTGTTACAATGTGTGAGTGGTCTCACCCATGAACAGATGTGAACTGAACCGCCAGCTGTTGATAGAGCGGGATGGAATAGGGAAAACCCCAGTGCATGCAGAATAGGGAAAACCCCAGTGTGTGCACCCACTATGGCATAAATGTCAGAGACTGTTGATACCTCTTCAATGAGCATTTTTGTGTCTGAATACTCATAGATTCTGATTCTTCTATGTCTGTATATTAGCCTTTTAATATTTATTCCACTACCAAAATCTTCCATATTTCACTGTAAGCAATGAGCTCTGGACAGCCTGGACAGAAGTTTGCTAGGGTGGTAATTGTGGCAATAATAATGCCACAGTCACTCTAACACCATAATATAGTAGACCTATATAAAGTATTACCACAACCCTTCAAACCTTTCAAGGTTGGAGCCATACTAGTACAGCTTGCATGCCAGGGTTGGTGTCGTACTAGTACGCATAAATTCCAGCGCTTTCAAATCTAGCGAAAGCTGGTAGGCCTACATATGAAAGAATGGGGCTATGTGGTCAGGGTGCACAGCATAAAAAAAAATCTGCAGCTCACAGTGCATAATGAGAAAAGAAACTCCGACCGTGTTTTTGCTTTAAAACAGTGACTTCGCAGTGTATTTTAGTATGCTATTTATGGTTGTATTCTAGTTTTCTTGGTCTCATTTTATAGAATGGAAAATATATTACAGAAATTGAGATGATTTTGAATGGTTTCACAATGAAAAGTACCTTGAAATTGAGCTCAAAGTAGCAGAAATGTTTGATTTTTGCCAAAGTCCAAAAGTAAACAAATCATGCCACACATCCAATACATGTCAGCTGGTGAGTCTAATATTCTTTCACAAATGTGCTGATATTATTTATACCATTTCTATACTAATGCAGTAGTCTGCGTAACAGTAAATCCTCTATTTTTTTTTTTTTTGTGAAAATAAAAATTCAAAGTAGTAAGCAAAAGAAATGTAAGAGAGGCCAGGGGACGTGACTAATGAACAGAGAAAATGTTATTTTAGAGCCTGGAATATCTGTCTTGTTTATTCTGTACCCTATTTGGAAATTAGTAATTCAGAGACAGAGTTTGTAGATGATAACACTGGTGTGGCCTGGATCTGTCACACCAGCATAACAATCTCTAAGCTCTGTGCTGCTGTTGTCTGGACCTGTTATGAGCCAGAGCTTGTAGACTGTGAAACTGGCTTGTAGACGGTGATGCTGGAACCTGTTGCAAGGCACTGCTTGTAGACGGTGATTTTGTTTTGGTCCCACCATGTACAAGCAGTGCCGCACAATAGATCTACACTTGAATTCATGTCTCCCTGTCTTGATGTTTGGAAACCCTCTACTAGGATAATTTAGTTGTAAACTGCATTTATTTACTTTTAAGGCAACATGTAGTAAATATTAAAATCTCACAAAAATATCAATGCACATGTTTATGTCGGTCCGTGTGGTCCTTAATGAAGTTACACAGGAACTCAAGCGTAGGTGATTTTTTACTTGGCTTCACTGATACTGAGGAACTCAGTCAGACTCTTGGTTAGAACATGGGGAAGAATCTTTGGGTAGATGCCTTTCAGCTGGTCCTTGTAGTCCTTGACAGTCAAGTGACACAGGAACTCCAGAGTCTGTGGGTTATGCCACGAACTCACAGGAGACAGATCGAACTGCAGTATAATGTACTCATCTTCTCTAAGTGATCTAATTATATTTTTTTTAGTTTTTTGTCTTTAACCCACCTGATCACCATGGTATTAACAAAGAGATTCCCATTAACCCTTTGAAGGTCGACAGGCCCTCTCCGAAACTCGTTCTCAGGGTCGGCCAATTTGAAAAAAAAAAAAATTATTTTCTCTTATGAAAAGATAGAGAATCTTTTCCCAATCATAAAGACACTAAAAGTTTGAAATTTGATAGAAAACTTACGGAATTATGCTCTCGCAAAGTTAGCGGTCTCGGCGATGTTTACACATCGGCGATTTTGCCCATTTATGAAATTCAACTATCCAGTACAGTGGTCAGAATTTAGCAATTTTGCCAATTTCACACAAATTTCAAAAGATGCCAATTTCCGAATAGGGCCAGAATAAACAAAAAAGACATTCCGGGCACTAAATGAATTTCCTTGGTATTATCCGTCTCAACCCCCCCTCTAATACTTTTGTTTTCCATTTGTTTTTTTTTCTCAAAAAAAATTAAGATTTACTGTTTGCAGACACTGCTTAGTTTTAAAAAAATGAAAAAATTTATTGGTGCACTGTGAAAGAATATTAGATCCCCATGACGTGTATTGCACGTTGGCTGTTTTGTTTCTTTGAAGTTTGGAAAAAAAAGCGAACTTTCGTATTTTGGCTAAATTTAAAGGGCCCCCTTTCATTGTAAAACCCAGTCAAAATCATCTCAATTTCTGTAATATGTCTTCCTTCTATAAAATGAGCCCAAGAAAATGAAACAACAATAAATACCATATAAAAAATACACTGCAAAGTCCTGATTTTTTCCCAAAAAAAAATGGTAAAATTTTTTTTTTTCTCATTATGCACTGGGGCGAGGATTTTTTTAAAAAGGCACACTGACCACATAGACCCATTCTTTCTTTAAAAGGCCTACCAGCTTTCTCCCGTTTGGGGCCCGCTAGAATTTATGAGTACTAGTACGTCAAAACCCCTACGCGAAGACGTACAGTACGACAAAACCCTAAAAGGTTAAAAGGGGAAGGACAAAACCCCTTACATCATCACTAGACTTTTAAAAGTACAGTGGACCCCCGCATAGCGATTTTAAATCCTGCAAAGGCTCATTTTTAAAGAAAAATATTTTTATGCGAATGAATTTCCCCATAAGAATAATGGAAATCAAATTTCGTGCAAGACCCCCAAAAGTAAAAAAAAAAAATTTTACCACATAAAATATTTTTTTTCCTACCAAAAGAGAAGGATACATGCACAAAATGAGTAGTACTCACAATATATTTTTGGGCATGACTACCCTACTAAATAAAGAATAAATGACACTTCCCTTTATTGAAGATGCAGCAATGACGATGAGACACTGTGTCCTGGGGTGCCTTTTCCCCCAAAGTACTGTAGGTCCTTTTGGCTTTTTTCCAAACGGGCCCTTACCACGGGTAGGGCCACTTTTTTATTTATTCTTTTATTATTATAAATTTTGTGCACACATACGGGGGTACAAAAAAAAAAAACGATAAGAGCAGTATGCCAAAGCCACTTATACTAGCTAGCATTACGGGCTGGCTTAAATTATTAAGATTAACAAGCAATGATGAAGTCAGTGAAAAACATTAATGTAAACAGTTTATTTTAAAAGAAAGTGAGTATTCAAAGACAGGTCATATAAGGTTCTGTAGGATGTATTTAAAAAATAATAAAGTTAATTCGGTTTTGGTTTAAAAATTTATGTGATTAATTGTGAGAAACATTTTAAATATACTTTTTAAAAGGTTCAGTTATTCAGTATTTATTTGGTTTTGGGTAGAAAGTGTCTTTGAGTAGAGTTTTAATTTTAAAAACAGGTAGTTTTTTCTTTTATATTTTCAGGTAATAAATTCCGTTTTAGGCCTTTTAGTCATTGAGTTTTTGCATAGGTGAGATAACACGGGAACACAAAGAGTGATCGGGCCCTTGTGTTAGGGTATGTTTTCTGGGGTTGGCAAAGGAGATGTTTGAGGGGGGGTTAATATCGAGTTAAGTGTTCTAGTATGTAATAGGTGCAGAAAAAATATGGGTTTTTTTTGGTGAGTAGGTTTGTGTATTGAATATTGGTGGAGGTGCGCCGTAGGAGAATTTTTATATTCTAATGCAGCTTTTGTTGGGGTAATTAGTGGTCTGAATGGAAAATTGTTGTTGGCCCCATGACAAATTCCATAGGTGAGATAGGGGTAAATAAGAGAGGATATGGGCCAGGAGGGGATGGGAAAATAGTCCCGGGTTCTTCGATTATGCTACAGCTTGGAAATTTTCTTGAATTTTTGTATATTGTATAAAATTTTGAGTCTATTATCAAGGGGATTCTAAGAATTTTTTCCCCTTGTTAGCTTTGTGATAGGTGATCCTTTTATCATTTTTTAAAGGGGGAATCTTTAGCTCTGTTAAAAACGAATAAGTAGTTTTGTCAATGTTAGTGTAAAGTTTTGTTATCCCACCCAGGTAGATATTTTCTGTAATTGGGTATTTACGTTTTGGCTAGTGGACGGGGCCCGGGTGAAGAAAACGTATGTGTGTCATCTGCAAAAGGGGGGTTTGAGTAATTCGAAGCTTTTGGAAGGCATTTATGTTTTGGAGAAAAAAAAGGGGCCAAGGACATTCCCTGTGGGACCCAAAACTGTTTTTGGTTGCGAGAAGAGTTTGCCCCATTTGGTACACTTATTGGCTTCTGTTGTGAGGTATGACTTGAGGTGTTGAGGGAGTGCCCTTTTACCAAGTGTGACAATTTTACGTGGAGCAAGTCATGGCAACTGTACAAAAGTTAAATAAGTCAATGGTCCCCGGGGGAGTTTTTTTTTCTTTTGCTTTTATATTGTTCTAGCATTGTATAATAGTCTTTTGTTTTTTTATTAGGCCTGAACCCAAATTGGAAAGGGTTAGTATGTTTTGGGAGATAAGGTAGGAGTAGTTCGTTTATGAATTAATTTTTCGAAGATTTTTGAGAGGGGTGTAAGTTGGATTTGGCCAAGTTATTCAACTCTGTTGGTCTCCCCCTTTTGTGGGATCGGGGTGACCCTTGCTATTTTGAGACTGTAGGAAGGGGAGGATTCAAGGGAAATTTTTTTAAAGAGTTTTTGCAATGATTGGAGATGCACTTGTACACTTTTTTGTATAAAAAGGGGTGGAAGGTATTTAAAATCCCCTGCCTTGTTTTTTAGTGCATTGAAAAAAGGGGAAAATTCGTAGGGTTAGTCGGAGCAGGAACGTGTGTTCGGGTAGTTGCCGGTGAGGTGTCATTTGGGGGGGTATCTGAGTTTGGGATTTTATTGCAAGGTTTTGCCCTAAGTGGAGAAGAAATCATTGAGTCTTTTTTGCTTTTTCTGTTGGTGGAGTTGGTTCATCTGATTTTGTAATTTTATTCGCTATTTCGTGATATTTTTTGTTCCCAGAATTTCTGATGGGGTTTTTCCCCAGGTCTTTTTATTCACCGTAATTGGGTAATCTGTTCCATAAACAATTTTTTTGCCTTCTATAGGCTGGTTAGGATTGCGGTTTTTCTTTTTGTTTGGTCTCGGTTATGTGCCCCATTCTGTATGTTTTTCATATTGGTTTTTTGTTTTATGGATTTGAGAATTCTGGGGTTACCAGGGACTGTTCAGTCTCTTTGCGTCACTGTTTAGTTTTTTTTGGGAGTGCTTTTTTATAGAGGTATTGGGTTTTTTTTAGAAAATTATTAATACTTTGTCAATATCTGTTAGATTTTAGTCGTGTGGCAATCAATGTTTGCTAAGCGTTGTGAAGTTTTAATGGCTGCCTCTTGGAAAACTGAAGGTAACTTTGTAGTGTCTTGGGGGAGTTTACCAAAAGGTTTTTTGAGGAAAGTGGGTAGTGGTCTGTGGGATTATTGTAATTATGCCTGATTTTAAAGGGGAAATGGTGTTGGGCCAGATGTGGTCAAGTAGGGGAAAAACTAGTCTCTGTAATCTTTAGGGTTTTTTTTTCTGTTTGGGAGTAACATACTTACTCATTGTGTTTGTGATTCAGTAACGTGTGGGGCTGGTCTTGCAGGAGATTTATATTGAAGTCACCTAGAGTAGTAAAGTATCTTTGTTCATGCGTGCATCAGTTATCATACTTCCTAGATTTTTCTAAAATTTGGTAATGTTTGACTGTGAAAAACTGTAGTGTTTATCAATGTGAGAGGTTTTTTTAGGTATTTGGGTTTGAATTTTAGCTATTATTTTCCCATTTATCCCCGTGCAAGATTGTGAACATTTAGTTGGTCCCGAGTAGTTATGGCTGTGCCCCCCCCTTTTGGTCGGGCCCAAATTTTTTTTTGGCGTGAACCCGGAATGGGGATAGAATCTTACTTCAGGCTTTAGCCAGGTTTCAGTTAGTGTAATGATGGACTATTGGGATGTAAGGGAAATTTTGTAAAACTATGAGGTCATGTAATGCTTGCTTTAAAATCTGATAGGTTAAAAAATAGTTTTTTGTTGTTGGCACTGAGAGGCCTTTTTTTGTTCTGCGTGTAGTAATTCAGTAACTGTTTGATTCATTTTTAAATCATTAAAAAAGAGGTTGGATCAGATCAATGCGAAAAAATAAGATTTGTGTTTTAATCTTTGTTAGAATTAAGTATAAAAAAAAGAAATAGTCTTAAGCTAAAAAAACACCAATTATTTAACAAAGTAAAATAATGACTAAGGGATAATACAAAAAAAGTGATGTCATATAATAGTGTTGGGAATATGTATAGGTAGTACTAAAAGGGAATTTTTTTAAAATTAGAATTATTGTTTAAATTATAAAAAAAGGGTAATATAGGGTTTTTTTTGGGCAACAAAAATGGGAATCAAAAAAATGAGCTTTGGAAAATAATGGCAATATTTTGAGTTTTACTTTAGCACCTGAGAAAGACCTTGATTATTTTAACGTTTGGATATATAAACGGGGTGTTTTATAAAGCAAAATAAAAGGGAGAAAATATAAAGGGACTAAAATTAAATAATGGGAAGCAAAGTTAAATGGGGATGGTAGGAATTATAATATAAATTTTAATATAAAAATCAAATTTGAATGATTGCCCAAAAGCCTGATCGGATAGGGTTTTTGACAAGACAAGATTATAACTATAGATTTAAATTGACAAAAAAAAATTTTACAATTAAAGTACAAAAGAAAATAGTAAAAAATCCAAAGGTAAAGTCTTGGTTATAAATGTAGTAAGATGGAGAAGGTACCCCGGACACAGGCAAAGGGTAATACAAAGGTTGGGTTGAAATAAAAACTTGAAAATTTTGGCAAAAAAAATGTTTGGGAAGTATAAAAAATGTTTAATGTACAAAAATAAAAAAGACTGGTTATATGGGGTTTAATAAAAAATTTTTGTAAGTAATAAGATTACAAAAAAGTGAAAAAGTAATGTTTTTTTCATTAAAAATTTCATGGAGTTATCTTGAGGTTAATGGCAGTACAAGGTAATTAAGAGTAATCTAGGATAGTAAATGTGGTTTTTAAAAAGGTAAAAGGTAATTTGACAAGTAATGTTATTTTTGTCAAAAAAGTTAAGAGTAAAAAGAAATTTTAGTAAAAAATGATATTTATTAATTTTGTAAATAATATCATTGATAGTATTTAAAAAAAAAAGAGGAGTAATATGGGCAGGAAAATATCAATTCGCTAGTGTTCAAGCGAAACAAAAAGTAAATAAGAAAAAAAACATAAGGGATTTTTGCTTACTAGTAAAATTACAAAATGAGGTAGTTGAATATTTAATTACTAAGAGTTGTACAATGAAAAAATTTAACAATAAGGAGCAAAACATCACTACACTACGTAGGCTTTTAAATTGGACATTGTTTAGTTTTTCCCGTAAAATTAGTATCCCTGAGAAATCGTGATAGATCTTCTCGTTTGTGATTGTGTCAGTTGACCTACATTTGTTTTCTAACTAATTTTCCCATCCCCTTTGAAGCATTGGTGTATTGTGCTTATTCCTTCGCTTAAGTTTTCTGACTCTTAAGGAGGGTTCTCTGGCTTTTTAAAAACACCAAATGACACTGTTCCAGGATTTTTTTTGTTCACCGGGGTTTAGTGACTGGGGTGGGTTGCATCCTGGGAGACAAGATTAAGGACTCCAATGGAAATAAGTTAGACAGTCTTCGATGACACTGACTTTTTTGGGTTATCCTGGATGGTAAATCCTCTGGGGTTAATTGTTTCTTGGTATTCTCAATAAGCCACACCAACAACAGTGCTACAGCAGCAGCAGCAGCAGAAGCAGCTGACAGTGCTACAGCAGCAGCAGACGATGCTACAGCAGCAGCAGACGGTACTACAGCAGCAGCAGCAGCAGCTGACAGTGGTACAACAGCAGCAGCAGCTGACAGTGCTACAGCAGCAGCAGACGATGCTACAGCAGCAGCAGACGTTGCTACAGCAGCAGCAGACGGTACTACAGCAGCAGCAGCAGCTGATGGTGGTAAAACAGCAGCAGCAGCTGACAGTGTTACAGCAGCAGCAGACGATGCTACAGCAGCAGCAGACGATGCTACAGCAGCAGCAGACGGTAGTACAGCAGCAGCAGCAGCTGATGGTGGTACAACAGCAGCAGCAGCTGACAGTGCTACAGCAGCAGCAGACGATGCTACAGCAGCAGCAGACGATGCTACAGCAGCAGAAGACGGTACTACAGCAGCAGCAGCAGCTGACGGTGGTACAGCAGCAGCAGCAGCTGACGGTGGTACAGCAGCAGCAGCAGCTGTACCACCAATAGTAGCGATGGTTGATTGGGGTTTATTATAAAACCTGGCCAGCTCGGAGACACGCACTTCACTTTCATACTTATCAATGATCTTTTTCTTCATCTCTATAGTAACTCTCACCCTTATTGCTATAGGGTTGGCACTACAAGCTTTCTTGGGGCCCATGGTCACTTATTTTGCAGATAAAATCACCAAAAACACTGAAATAATACGAAATGTTCCGATTGTATGCTTGGATATTACCGCGGAGGCAGGCTGGTAAACAATGCCACTGGCGGAACATGTGAGCATGGCTCAGGCCGCACATAGACGCGTCTCAGACGAACAGCGTTGAGCGGGTTTTTTAGCGGTATGCGAGGCAAAATCTTGGCGATAAAATGTAACGGAATGCGGATTTAACGTTGTGTAAGGCCAACGGTATGCGGGGGTCCACTGTACATCTAGATGCCACTGTCACAAAAATACAATGACTATACAAGCCACTGGCGGAACATGTGAGCATGGCTCAGGCCGCACATAGACGCGTCTCAGACGAACAGCGTTGAGCGGGTTTTTTAGCGGTATGCGAGGCAAAATCTTGGAGATAAAATGTAACGGAATGCGGATTTAACGTTGTGTAAGGCCAACGGTATGCGGGGGTCCACTGTACATCTAGATGCCACTGTCACAAAAATACAATGACTATCATTGTAAGTTATTTGCAGAATTAATTCATATCTACCTCCACTGTAACTGTAATCCTCGTCATCACTTTCATTACCAACACCACTACTGCAAAAATATTCATGACAGTCAATGAAGTACAGGCGATTCACTTTTTCTTAAATCACCTTGAGTTTCTTCACATCTTCTTCTTCCCATATTTCACTAGAAAAAGTTGTGTGTTTCAAAGAGTCATGATAGCCGAGAGCATTACACACTACTTTGTGAATGTCTGAAACTGTTGAGACCTTGTCTACAAAAGACATCAAGATTGATTGTGCCTGCTGCATTGTGACAATAAAAGAACACTCCTCCATCCTCTGAAATGATGGAAATCAAGTAGCAGCAGAAGCTCCTGTTAGAATATGTGTGTGGTCTCGGCTACGAACAGATGTGAACTGAACTGTCAGCTGTTGATAGAGCGGGACAGAATAGGGAAAACCCCTGTGTGCGAAGAATAGGGAAAACCCCAGTGTGTGCACCCACTATGGCATAAATGTCGGAGACTGTTGATACCTCTTCAATGAGCATTTCTGTGTCTGAATACTCCTAGATTTTGATTCTTCTATGTCTGTATATTAGCCTTTCAATATTTCTTCCACTACCAAAATCTTCCATATTTCAGTGTAAGCAATGAGCTCTGGACAGCCTGGACAGAAGTTTGCTAGGGTGGTAATTGTGGCAATAATAATGTCACGGTCACTCTAATATCAAAATATAGTAGACCTATATAAAATATTACCACAACCCTTTAACCCTTTCAAGGTTGGTGCCATACTAGTATGGCTTGCATGCCAGGGTTGGTGCCGTACTAGTACGCATTAATTCCAGCGCCTTCAAATCTAGCGAAAGCTGGTAGGCCTACTTATGAAAGAATGGGGCTATGTGGTCAGTGTGCACAGTATAAAAAAAAATCCTGCAGCTCACAGTGCATAACGAGAAAAGAAACTCCGACCGTGTTTTTGCTTTAAAACAGTGACTTCGCAGTGTATTTTAGTATGCTATTTATGGTTGTATTCTAGTTTTCCTGGTCTCATTTTATAGAATGGAAAATATATTACGGAAATTGAGATAATTTTGATTGGTGTCACAATGAAAAGTACCTTGAAATTGAGCTGAAAGTAGCAGAAATGTTTGATTTTTGCCAAAGTCCAAAAGTAAACAAATCATGCCACACGTCCAGATCTAGTTCATTACCTTTGTAACTTGCTCAGCTATCAAAACTTTGGAGTCCAGTCCCTGGACCAATTATGTACCTCTGTAAACTTTTGACCACAGCCCACAGGATGGGTATGGGGTGCATAATAAACATATTAACCCTTTGACTGTTTCCGACGTATAAATACGTCTTACGAGCCAATGTTTCTGACGTATTTATACGCATAAATTCTAGCAGCTTCAAATCAAGCAGGAGAAAGTGTAGGCCCACATG